>JABFPW010000018.1:0-15112 GCA_022817205.1 Oxyteleia sp. ZL-2020
GTAAATTAGTCTCTCGACGTGCGACTTGTCAAGGCTGTCTAGGTGGTCTAGCTCGATCAATTTGAGTATTTCCAGATAGCGTTTATGTTTGTCTGTGTTGGTGACTTGTAAGTTCCGTACTTCGGCGATCAATGGATGCGCGATGACCCGCAAATCTTCAACCTCGTGAAGCTCAGCGACAGGAGGAGCGATTTTTATAGGGATGGCATTTATGTTGAAGGCGAAGACGTAGGCAATCCCGTCGCGAGAATCGACGACGGCGTCTCCAATAAGGAGGTCGGCGTGCAGAAATAAACGCGGTAGATAGCCGGTTGAAATTTTATCGCTGTTGATGATTCGAACCGGTACAATTTTTCTCGAGAAAGCGGAAATTACGATAGCGGGGTCGTTAATGAATGGGATTTCCTTATCGCCGACGTACAAACAATTCGAGCGGTATGAAATCACGACTTTTCGATCGGTAAACAAACTCGTGCCTAAAATTCCGTCTTCCTTTAATGGGAAATTTTTCGGAACGACGTGGAACTCGGTCCTTTGTCCGCAAATAATTATCTCACATCTCCCTAGTGTTATTGAGACGCCAGCAGTGACGCCAAGTATAAGAAAAATTCTCTTGGTGTGAACTAACGTGGTGCCCTTAAGAGCGGTGGCTTTAATTACGTTCACTTCCGCTTCGGAGTCGATTAAAAATTGGGCGCTGACGTACCTGAAGTCGGGGCTCTCTATCGAAATTATCGGGGGTTGCACGATTTGGGTGTGTTTCGCCAGGACGTTCACAACCGGCGGTTCCCGATTTTCCGCGTTTTTGACGCCGTTACGCGATTCTAATTCAACATGGCGTCGATCTGTTGAACCTCGTCGTAGTTTAAATTTGGTTGTTGGAACCCTGACGCAGCTTGCGGTCTGTTATATTGATTCTGTCGCCTATTAAAGTCTCCTGGCGGTTCGCGACTTCCGGAATTATAATTTTGGCTATTTGGTGGAGGCCCGCTGTTATAACGATTTTTGGTTGTAATTCTGATATCGATTGGAATTATTCGGGGAATAATTGTGTGAATTTTGGGGGTTATTATTTCGCGTGCCGTTGGAGCGATTTGGCGTCGGTTTTTGGCGAGGATTATGGCTATCAGCTTGTCGCGACTCGATTTTCGCGGCTAAGGCGCGGCAGTCGTTTGAGTCGTGTGTACTAGTTTTGTGAAGGATGCAATACATGCCGCGGGAATTTCGTGGCCCGAAATTTTGGGGGGTCGGGGCAGTACTGGCCCTAGGTGTTCGCGTACTCTCTACTTCTTGCTCTACTCTGATCGCGGTAGTGATCGCGGTTCGCAGGGTGTCGGGCGCGTTAATTCTTATCCGTAATTCGAGGTTGTTGTGAAGACCTCGTAAGAATTGACCGCGCGCCGCTTCTTCGAGCATAGAAATTTGTATGTTTTTCTCTGCCTGTAGGAGGCCGGCATCGTTTTGTATGGAGACGCGACCGGCTTGCAGCTTGGATTCAAGCCGGGACCCGAAGGTGGTGACATTCTCGTCTCTGGCCTGAACTTCCTTCTTGATCTCATCGATCCACCAAAGGGCAGATCGATGGGTCTGGAAGCGGGTCTTGAAATTGACGAGAAAGTTGTTCAGGTTCTGATATTCTCCAAGGTTTCGACGGTAATGGTCAAGGGCATGACCGGCGAACCGACTGCTCACGAGTATGAGTAGCGGGCGTTCTTCACCGTGGCGCAGGTGCGGCGCGACGTTGCGGACCTGCGACACGAACTCGTCGACCGAAATGCACGACCCGTCGAAAATGGGAATCGCGGGCCTTCAGCCCGACCATGTGATCTACGCCGTTAACTATGGGTTCTACCATCGTGGAGTCACAAAAGTATGGTTTGTCGGAAGTTTGTCTGTAGTGATAATCGTGAGCGGGAATAATACTGTGGGTGAGTGTGTCGTGTAAGTGAGCGTACTACAAGTTGTGTCTATTCGACTCACCGGGCTGGAGTGTTCGGCGTGGCGATGGAACTCGAGCCGTCGAGCGGAGTACTGGGCACCTGGGGCACGGCTGCTCAGAGGGACGTCTGCGGCGCTGTAGAGGTGGCCTTGTCCTGGCTGCTGAGCTCGTGGTGCTGGCGTCCGTAGGGGCTCCCGGAGTCGATGTAGGATGCAGTCGCGGACGATGCGCGCACAAGACGAGCGCGAATGCGCGAGTTCGGGATACCAACGAATTTCGGTATCCCACTTCTGACACCAAATTTTGTAACGGAAAACCCGCGACGATGGTTTTCCCGGGGGGGTTTTCGGGTTACGTTCCTTTTTTTTGATTCTTTTATTCCGAGGGTGAGGATAAAGGGGAGGTAGGGTTAAATAATTAGGGGACACTCGGCGTAAGTGCAAAGTTCTCTATATTAGCGGTAATGTAAATGACAGTGATAGAATTGACGCTGGGCAAGTGGTAGTCGGTGGGAACACGGGGGTTGAGATTCTCAGAGGAGGACTCGCGCGGGGCTAAGTCCGAAGTGCCAAAAAGGGGGACCGTTCTTGTCGGAGACAAATTGTTAAGTGATGTACCGGGACGCCTCGTCTTCGGGGGTCCCGTTGGCCACCACGCGAGGTTGGGGGAATAATTAAGTGGGGGGTCAATTCTTCCCATCGACTAAGTTGCCAGGTGCCCCAATTATGCTGATTGATCATCAGCGGATTCCGGAGGTACAATTGATCCGACCGGATGACCGTCAGCAGCAAGCGCGTAAAGTGATAGCTCGTTCTCGGTTTGCAGTAATTTGACATTGTTCATTATAAGATTTTAGTTAATAATAATTATTAATTCCGGAGTGTGGAAGCCGAGCCGTAACATACCCCCCGGGTTAGCTACTGGCTCGTCCTCGAGACAGTTGGGGCACCTTTACAATGTGACACTAAAATTAATGAATAGCGTGTTGTAATTGTGAGAAAGTGCGTGTGATTACTTATACGCTGCTTAGAGTGCAATAGTGTATTTGTATCTTAAATCTAGTTTTAACAGGGTGCTGCAGGCACGTGGACCCACGAGGTCCCGCCTGGTCCTGGTCCCGCGGCGGTTGAGTTCTCGGTCCCACGTTGGCTGCAGCGGGGTACATTAGGTTATGCATATGTTGGATTACGTATATAGGTTAGGCCGTAGGTTGAAGTAGGCCTTTGCCGGCGGGGCTAGCGGTCGTCCTTGTGCAGGTGTATTGTCGGCCGCTTCCAAGGGTCGATGACATGTAGCGTAGATGGCTGGTGTTGTTACTGAGTCGGTCGTCTGCATCGACCCTGCAAGTCGAAATTTTGTGAAAGTTTCCGTCGGCTATGTTTTTGGTTATGGTTAGTTTATGTATAGTGGCTTAATTCTAACGGGTTATAATGGTTTTCTTAGTACTGATAAGTAAAAAAAAAATCTGGCGCGTGACATGTATGGCAGCGGATTTCGCGCCTTGGCCTTTTTGAGTCAACCGTAACCTGACTGTTAGGTTGAACGTGGTGCATGTCGGTGTGTTCTGTGGTTATATGTGGGGGTATCTATGGGGAGGTAAGAGGAACAATAAAAATAAAGGGGGGGGGAGGAGAGGAAGGAGTAGAAGAGAGAAGAAAGAGAGAAAGGAAAAAAAAAATTTTCGTGTATATCTGTCGTGTATATTTATAAAAATTTGGCCGGTCCTGCCGTACCGGCAGGACCGGACGGGGCCTCCGCCCCTTTCTCTCCGGGGGTTAAGCTTCATCGTCCCGATGAAGTATAGAGTTTGGGGTGGTGTTTGCTCAGAGGAGGGGTAGAGACTTAGTGCTTGTAAAATTCCGAGGTGGTAAGGCCGGGTATGGGGCAGACGGGGTTGGTTCGTTTATTGGTGCAGCCCCGCCTCCTTGTTGTGGGGGTGGGGGCGCTTCGGGGTCAGTTGGCTGTGTTGTACGCGCGCTCTTCGTGATCCGAAGGTGGACGAGAAGGTGCGAGATCGAGGAGCAGGTTGCCCCTAGCAGGGCCAGTGACCAGCCGTAGAGGCTGTGTATCTGGAACAGTCTGATAACTGTGTCGATTATCCCACGAATTATGCGAACAGAAAAATATAGGCCGATGAACCCGGCGCTGAAGGACCCGAACCAAGTGAACCCGCCCCAGAGTTTTTCCCAGGCCGAGTTAGCGATTTTGTTGATCATGTTTTCATCTAGGAGAGGGTTCAGGGAGATTCCCTGTCTATTAGAATCGTACCCTGAGGACAGTCGGACTAGCGTGTTTAGGATGGCTGGAGTTTCTGCTGGGGTCATGATATATTTTTGGAATCTGGCTAAATCTTTGGCGTCGTAGATGCCACTTTGGGCCAGATGGGGGGGGTTTGGTACGACCAGGACACTGAGGTGGACGGGGTTAGTTTATCGGGGCTTATTGATTCGACGGGCGCGGGGGTGAATTTATACCATGTTCCCGAGATTTCGAACATTGGGGGTAGTAGGGGGTTGCACGTGATTTCGGTGCCAAATTGTTTCAGTATGTGGGTTCGGGGTGACAGGAAATGCTCCTTTTCCCCGTGCACTACGGGTAGTTCCTGGTAGCAGCGGTCCGCTTTGCGGAGCTTAACTTCGACTGCTTGGCATTTAATTATATTAATAACTTCGCCCGTCACGAGAGCCATGTATCCCTGTGTCTTTAGGAAGTTTAGGGCGAATTCATCGGGTTTAAGGGTAGCTAATGATTGCGCGCCGCGTAAAACCTGGGCCTCGAGCTCGCAACGTTTGGTCAATATGTCTTGGTATAAATTTGTGATTTGCTTCTGGAAGTGTTTTTCGACGTAAATGAACTTGCTGTTCACGTAGTTGAACAGGTCAAGTTCGTTTGTTTTTGTGGGGGTTTTGGACTTAAAAAAACTGTCCTGAGGAGGAAAAGGCGAGGGTGCTCGAGGCACAGTAATTCGTAGGCGCAGACCTTGTGTAGCCCGATCGCGGAAAACGCGAAGGTTATTTCTTGGGAGTTTACCGAATAGACGGTTTCTCCTCTCGCTGGGTCTGATATTTTTTCGGCGGGTCCTTCGTAAAGGACGCCGTATTGGTCGAATCCACAGGAGTCTTGTGGGGTGGCGGTCCAGAATACCTGTGCCCCACTATTGTCGAGGCAGTATTCTTTGTGGACTTCGCACTCCACTCCGGATTTTAGGGTGAGAGAATTATCGTCGATGGTGACTTGGGCCTCGTAGTCCGCGAGGGCTATTTCTATTTTTGCCTGGACGACGACGTTTGTCCACTGGCCATACATGTCCGCGTAACTAGCGGTCTCGCAGTTCCCGTAGTTATCTAGCCGACCGGCGATGGTAAGCGGAAATGTTACAGAGCCATTTCGTTTCAGCTGGTCTAATACGTGACCGTGGTACTTCATAGCCTGAGACTGGTACATGTCCTCGCACTCTTTTCGGTTGAAGTCCATGATGAAGTCTGCGTTTCCGTTCTGCACGGCAGAGAGGTACGAGAATGACCCGCAATAGTGTATCGTACGGCTGACTCGCGCGAGGCAACTTGTCACATGGACAGATGAAAAGTGGTTCGCCTGTAGTAGTTGTACATTGACTTTAGTCACGTTGGTCGCAACAATGCTGACGTTACAATGGCCGATGTCTTTAATCGACACTCGGCGTATGTCGGGAGATGGCGCGGTACAATCAAACCCGACCAGGGTTGAAACAGGCGCGATTGTAGTGATGGCGGCCATTGCTCCAAGAACCGTCCAGGCGAAATGCATAGTGCTGAAAGAGAAACGGTGAGGTTGGAGACTTTAACCCTTTTCTCTCCCTTCGGTAGGGAGGAACAAAAGTGTAAGTGGTGCGCGCGAGTGAGTGGCTTGATATTGTTATTACCAGTGTCTCTTTTGGGTTCCGAAAGGAAATTCGCTTCGGCAATGGTTTAATCGCGTATATTCTTTTGCAATTCCTTATCTCGCGAGACGCGCGGAGCGGAGCGAAAAACTGTCGTATTATTTCCTATCTTGGGATAGGGTTTCACGCGCGATTATGTTCTGCCTGCGCTGCAGAATTTGCAGCCGGTCGGCGGCTGCATCGCTGAGTGTAGCAGGTGCAGTTATAGTTTATCAGGATGTCGGGCGATAATTATGACTCGGTAGGTGAGAAAAGGAAAACAAAATAAATTATTCAACTATGGTAGTTAAGGGTAGTCTTTGCTGTCCCTGTAAGGTGTCCCTGCTTATTCATCTTTTCTTCGCGCAGGACTCCGACGAATGGGACGTCGTGGGGGACTTCACCCCCGAGGAGGCCTGGTGGGACTCGTTAGTGGCGGGTGTGCGTGCGTTGCGTCGGGGGTCGGAACAGGAGGGTGGTAGCACGGAGGTGAGTGTTTGACTTGAAAATAAGTCTCGTTGCGTAGGTGCGCGTTTTTTTGTGTATTGAATTTCTTTTGGCCACGCGGCGGATGGCTGGCCGGAAAAGGTTTGCGAGGTTTGCCGCCCGCCCCCGGTCAGCATGCCCGGGCTGACCCGGATCCGACGCCCGGCGGCTCGGTCGACGGGGGACGCCGCACCACCCGACGGGGAGTGGATAGTGGAATTCCCGGCGGAACGCCAAGGTGGGGCGCTTGTGGCCGGCGCCGTTTGGGTCCCGTTCGGGCGGCCCCCCTCCCCCGAGCAAAGCGATGACAGCGAAGACGGTGGCCCCGAGGACGGGGGCACTCGCCCCACCGCCCCGCCCGCCCGGAGGGTGCGCCGGGCGGCCGCTCGCCGGCGCGCCGTTCCAGCTGACGTTTCTTCGGATGGAGAGGTTAGTCTCAGGCGCAATTTAGAAGGGGGGGGGGTAGAAGGTGCGAATGCAACTTATAGTGATGCCCCCCTTTTTCTTTCAGGGTTCGCAGCCACCCGCGTCGGAGGACTCGGGACCCGGCGACGAACGAACATAATAACGACACAAAATACTTGTGTCTTCCCTCCCTATAAATTGCTGTCGTTAAATAAACTCACGTACGTTTTTACTTAGAGGTGGGTTTTTCTTTGTATACCCTGGATTAATCAAAGGCTGAATAGAATTTAGATTTTTAAATACCTTGGGGCGCCGTGACTCAATCACTCGGCGACCTCCTCTCTTGTGCACCCACGGAGGAAGAATCCTTGCGAGCGTAAGTCGCCCTCCGCGTAGGGGAGCACTCGCGTGCATCCCCTGCACTGGGTGTACGGTCGCAATGTGAACAAATCGCGACCGCAGCGCACGCAGGCGAAGGTACTGGGGCGGCGGCATTTCACTATTAGGTGCACGTGTTGTAGTTTCGAGTAGCAGGAGGGATTGCCACTATAACACGGGTCGCACGAAAACCCGCTGTTAGAGACATACACAGGTATGCGGCCGATTGATATGCAGCACATGGTACGCGGGGCGCCGCCGGCGCGGCGTACAACACTTGATCCGGGAGCCATGACTTTAAGGGTGTATGCGTGGTTTTCTTTTATTCGGGGTACGCGGGAGGAGGCAGGTCTCCTTCGCGGCGGAACTGCGGGTACTGGTCGCGTTTTTATTTCCAGTAGGCCCCGTTTCGTCTAGTGAGACCGGGGGTGTAATAAGACGCTGGGAGATAAGGCACGGCGACGCGAGTAGCGCTTGCCCTGGCGAAATCCGAAGCGTAGTTACCTTGGGCCGAACACTGTAGCGTTTACTAAGTAGCTGTGTGTTATTAAGGGAGCCGCGTTAAAATATAGTCGTTTTTGCGATGAAGCGGGACTCGTTCTTTGAACGGGAAGGGGGGTTGATCTGTGCCACTCGATCGATGGCAATTATAGAAAAATCTTGTTGCTATTTCCCCAAATAAACGATGGACTGGTGGCTGTGGCGTGAATTCCCTTTGCGGGCATAGGGCAGAAAGGGCCTTTCAGCATGAGGCGCAGTATGCGCGCGTGGTAAAGTCGTAGTTTTTCTTTTACAGCCACAGCTGACTCCTGAAGAGATAGCGGCAGTAGGTCGAAGGGGTACGTTTCAATGTCAAGCGGCGCGGCTTCGCGCGGAGGGGCAACAGTCAGGCCTAACGCTGCAACAAAAAGCGGGGGACGAACGTACGGCTGAAGAAGCGTTCCTTCATGGCCTGCCGCCGCGCGCCGCATCTCCCCTCACCCGCCGGGCCCGGCCCCTCCGGTCTGTTCGCTCGCCCGCGCCGCTCGCCTAGCCGTGGAAATGCATTGCCGGCCCCGATGTGGACTCGGCGCGCTGAGGCGCAGAAATGATTTTTGCAGGGGAAGGGGAGCTCGGCCCCGATCGCCGCTGCTCGGTTCTTCGCGGATTCTCTTTTGTGCGGTGCTTCTTACATAGGAACCTTAGGCTATTGTAGCTTACGGCATATATCCTTTTATGTGTACAGGCATGCATTCGCATGTATGCATGCCTACAGATGCATTTAGCGGCGATTATTATGGTAAAGTCACCGTGCTTAATTCTTGGTCGCGTAAATACGCGATTTTAGCGCGGTTTTGGTGAATTCGTTTCTTTTTGTTTCCGATTTGTAGGATGAGGTTATGTCGGGGGGTGACTTCGAGGACCTTGTACGGACCTTGATAATGGTCATCGAATTTTCCCTGTCTGTTTCCTTTGAGGATAAACACGTAATTTCCGACTTCGAAATTACGCGGGTGGATGTCGCGGTCAAAGTAACGTTTCGATCGTTCTTTCGTGTCTAACAAATTCGCTCGCGCGTCGGCGTGATAATCTCTGAGTTTAGACGTCAGGTCGATGAAATACTCGGTGTAAGAGATTTCCTCTAGGAGGGGCTTCGGGAAGCTGGTCGGGACCTTGGGGTTTCGCCCGAGCAACAGTTCGAAGGGGGTGAATCCTGTCGCAGAATGCTTAGTGCAGTTATAATTAAAGCAGGCTAGATTTGACCAGAGATCCCATTCTCGTTCGGTCGAAATAAACATTTTCAGGTATTCCACTAGGGTATGGTGGAATCGTTCTAGACTGCCATTGGTCTGAGGACGATAAACTGAGCACAATATGTGCTGTATTTTAAAGATTCGTGTGAATGTTTTATTCATGTTGCTAATAAAACATCGACCTTGATCTGTGAGAAAAGCGCGCGGTATCCCATAAGGGCAGAATGCGTGGTCAACGATCGCGGTGGCTACTTCGAGGCTAGTCGCCTCGCGTATGGGGATGGCTAAAACAAATTTTGACAATAGATCTTGTATCGTTAGGAGATATTTATTGTCATTTTGAGTGATAGGGAGTGGTCCTACGATATGTAGCGCTAATACCTTCCATGCCGTTTTCGGTAGTTGTTGGATTAGCATTGGCATTTTGGTTTTGATACGGGTCAACTTCTTTTGCTGACAGAGCAAGCATGTTCTGATATAGGCTCTTAATTCGGCGGCCATGGTTCTCCAAAAGTAGCTTTCGGCTATTCTCGCGAAGCATTTGTGAAAGCCCTTGTGCCCACTAACGGTGGAGTCATGGTATTCTTTCAGTAATAAGGGTCTAGCGGTCAAAGGAGGGACGGTAATTTGGCGCGTGTGGAGCGTCAGTGTATGGCATGTATCTTTCAGAATGTGGTATATGATGGAGATCAAGGTTTTCCACGTCTTTTCGTTAGTCAGGTCACGGTCGTAGCTCATTGCAAGATTGTCTATTTCGTACTTGTCTAGTAGGGCTAGCACGTTCGCAAATGCAGATCTAAGTACTTCTATCCGCACGCGAGAAACCGGAGTTTCTTTTATGACTATGGCAAAATAGGTACGAGAGCCTTTTCTGAAAACGAATACCTCTCCTAATTTTAATTGCTGAGCGGCCATCAGGTCAACAGGGATGACGCCCTTTTCGTGTAGGAATTTGTTTGTATTGGTGTTTAGGCTCAGGTCTTCGGTCATCAGTAGGCCGATATGACGCTGTTTTTCCGCGAAGTGCGAGTCGGCGAATTTGATCACGGGGTCGTAGCTGTCGTGTGCGTCGTTGTCTGTTAAGTCGTTGTCTGTCTGACACCCTGAGTCAATGCCTAAGGGCTGACTGCTCGTTTGCGAGTCGAGTTGCATTGGGAACTCGCGGCTGTGTGTACTACTGTCATCGTCAATGTTAACTCGAATGCCAGGTTGTACTTCAAGGTTGTTAGAAAGGTTTTCGTTCTCAGACTGACTGTTTATAATCTCGGCGTCCATGGGAACGACGTTGCGATTCTGAGGGTGAATTTCGCGTTCTTTTAACGGCGGACCGGCGGACTCCGACGAGTCGGTAGCGACCGAGCTAATGGTACTTTCATGATCTGAATTATCGATTTCGCTAGTGAATTTTTGGGGTGATGAATGTGTGGGCAAGGGTTGCCTGCACACTGTAACTATGATCCCTGAGTTTAATAATACGGCACGCAATAGGTGTATTACGTTGGTCCAGTCGTCGGCAGGCAGCATGCCTTCGTCTACGCCGATGCGAACGTCCTTGACGCGTTGTTCGACGAGTAATGTTTTTAGATTACAAAGCGCGCGCAGCAGGTTATTTGCGCTGGCTCCTTTGTAGAACCGTTTTTTAATAATCAAAGCATAAAAATGCATTCCTCGGGTCTGCGTGTACGCAACATCCCCTACGTCAGGTTTAATTTTTAAGACAGTCGAGCGACTAATGAATTTATTTTTCGATAGATAATGTGTTAACTCGGAGACTAGGAGTAAGTCTTTCGCGAGAAAATACGCGACGTGCTTTTCGTCGTCGAGCAACGGTCTGTGGGAAAACCGTATGTTAGGCAGTAATTCTACGATATCGTGGACTATAATATCGTCTCGTTTGTTGTGCGGCTTATGCGGTTGCGAGGCTGTGCTCGGCTGACGGGGCGGCGCAGTTCGAGAATTAAGATTTTCTGTAGGTTGGCGCGGGGTGCCTTTTACGCGAAGGTCGCGAGAGTTTTTCGATTCAATAGTGTCTAATGTCGTTGGCGGCTTATTCCGTGGCGGACTGGGCGGCTTACACTGTCGCGCAGAGTCATTGGAATTACAACTAGAATTTTTCAATCGGCTATCATGCGGATCATTTCTCGGCCTGTGCGTAACATTTGGTGGGAAATGTAAGGGTTTGGTATTGTCGTGAGTAATTATGTCAGTGGTAACGCGTTGTTGGATGCCTGTTTCCGGTCCGGAATCATCGGTTGACATCGGCGGCCCCGGGCCCTGTGGCGGCCCTGGGACGAACTTGGGTATTGGCCGATATTCGCTAGAGATTAATTGCTGTGGAGTTGGCCGAAAAGGAGCGATCGCATGACGGTGTTTCTCCTCGCTATAGACCTCGATTTCATCTTCTGGGTTCTTGAGCGATTTTTCTGGGGGCACTTGACGTTGAGATTTTCTCAATAAGTGGTCCCGATACCCCTTTCGCGTCGTTCTCGTAGGTAGCTGCGAGAGTTCGCTCTCGGTGTCCGAAGAGGGGGAACCAGGAGAGGACGCATATGCCCACGTTGATCGTCGGACTCCTCGCTTGCGCCCGGGTCTCGCTCTCGCGGGGACGGAAGGGGGGTCGACAGTTTCGGCCGCGGGAGTTGTGCCGGTGGCCTTGTCGGAGGGGCGGGAGAGCGGAGATCGCTCTCGCGTGTGTCGCGTCTTGCCGCGGTTCGAGCTAGACGGACTATTTTTCTCCTCTCTCGTAGCGGTGGCGTGAGAGGGGCGGCCGCGTTTTCGTGCTGGCGCGTCCGTATTGGAGGAAGACGGGCGCTCTCCTCTCTTTCTCTTTCCTTTAGCGTGCGCGTGAGTGACCTGAACAGCTGCTTCGTTGTCAACCGGATTACGCGATAGCGCGTCAGCGTTAGCATTTACGCGACCGGGTTTGTACTTGATGTCAAATGAATAATCCGCTAATTTTATTTTCCATCGCGCCAGGCGCGATGAAGGGTCCTTTACTTTAGCGAGCCATTCTAATGCCTGGTGATCGGTATAGATGGTGAAATGGGATCCATAAAGATAGGGTCTAAAATGCTGAACCCCGAACACGATGGCTAATTACTCTTTCTCGGTAGTCGAATAGTTAATTTCAGCCTTCTTGAGCGCGGCGGACGCGTAGGCGACCGGATGGTCCTTGCCGTCGATTACTTGGCTCAGCACGGCGCCAACTGCATATTTGGACGCGTCGGTCGTCAGTATGAAAGGCTTGTCAAAATCAGGGTAGCGTAAGATGGGAGTGTTGCACAGCTTGTCTCGTAGTGTCTCGAAACTACTCTGTTGTTTTTCGGTCCATTCGAAATTCACGTTGTTCTGGAGCAAGTTTGTCAGCGGTTTGGCGATGAGGGAAAAGTCTTTGACGAATCGCCTGTAGTACCCAGCTAGTCCAAGAAATTGTTTAATCTTCTTGGGCGAGTTAGGAATAGGAAATTTTTTGACGGCCTCAATTTTACCGGGGTCGGGAGCTATGCCGGTATCTGACACGATATGCCCGAGATAATGAATAGAATTATGGAGGAACTCGCATTTTCCGGGTTGTAACTTGAGGTTAGCTTTAACTAACCGGTCCGCGAGTAGTTCGAACTTACGCCCGTGTTCCTCGATAGTGCGACTATAGATGATGATATCGTCGAGATAGACGAGCATCTCGGTATCTTGAAGTCCCGATAGGACACAATTTATGAGCCGTTGAAACGTAGCCGGGGCATTTTTTAGTCCGAAAGGCATTCGGTTCCAGTGGTAGTGTCCACCGGGTGTCGAGAAGGCGGTTTTGGCCTTGTCATCGCCAGCCATCGGGATCTGGTGAAACCCGGAGGCGAGATCTAGGGTGGTGAAATAACGCGATTTTCCGAGGCGGTCGAGAATATCTGTAATGTTCGGGATTGGATATGCGTCACTTATTGTCTTCTCGTTCAGATTTCTGTAGTCGATTACGAGTCGCCACTTCTTATCTCCGTTACTGTCAGGGCGTTTAGCCACCAGCCAAGCAGGGGAGCTGTAGGGTGATTGGCTAGGGCTGACAATTTTTTGTGCTAGCAAGTCCTCTATCTGTCTTTGGATTTCTTCTTTCAGGACAGGCGGGTATCGGTATACTCTTGAGTGGATAGGTTTTTTGTCCGTAAGCTCAATGGTGTGTTCCGTGAGCGTAGTACAGGGTAAATTTTCCCCTGGTAGGTGAAAGAGGTCCGTGTGTTTGTAAATCAGTCTTTCGACGTGCGACTTGTCAAAGCTGTCTAGGTGGTCTAGGTCGATCAACTTGAGTATTTCTAGATAGCGTTTGTGTTTGTCCGTGTTAGTGACTCGTAAATTCCGTACTTCGGCGATCAGCGGGTGCGCGATGACTCGCAGATCTTCAACTTCGTGGAGCTCAGCGACAGGGGGAGCGATTTTTATAGGATTAGCATTTATGTTGAAGGCGAGAACGTAGGCAATCCCGTCGCGAGAATCGACGACGGCGTCTCCGATAAGGAGGTCGGCGTGCAGAAATAAGCGCGGTAGATAGCCGGTTGAAACTTTATCGCTGTTGGAAATTTGGACCGGTACAACTTTTCTCGAAAACGCAGAAATTACTATAGCGGGGTCGTTAATAAACGGGATTTCCTTGTCGTCAACGTACAAACAATTCGAGCGGTACGAAATCACGGCTCTTCGATCGGTAAAAAACTTCGTGCCTAAAATTTCGTCTTCCTTTAACGGGAAATTTTTCGGAACGACGTGGAACTCGGTTCTTTGCCCGCAAATAATTATCTCGCAAGTCCCTAGTGTTTTTGAAACGCCACCGGTGACGCCACGTATAAAAAAAATTCGCTTAGTATGGACTAGTGTGGTGCCCTTAAGAGCGGTGCCTTTAATCACATTCACTTCCGCTCCGGAGTCGATTAAAAATTGGGCGCTGTCGGACCTAAAGTCGGGACTCTCTGTCGAAATTATCGGGGGTTGTACAATTTGGGTGTGTTTCGCCAGGACGTTCACAACCGGCGGTTCCCGATATTCCGCGCTGTTGACGCCGTTACGCGATTTTAATTCAACACGGCGTCTATCTGTTGAACGGTGTCGTAGTTTAAATCTGGTTGTCGGAATTCTGACGCGGCTTCGGCGGACCTAACCTGGGCTTGATCAAAACTAGCGCCTTGCTGTCCGTCGTATGGATTCTGCCGCCGATTGAAGTCTCCCGGCGGTTCGCGGTTTCTGGGATTATAATTTTGGTTATTTCGCGGGGGCCCGCTGTTGTATTGGTTTGGCCCATTGTTCCCGAAGTTTGACATACCCGTATTTTGGTTGTAATTCTGGTATCGGTTGGAATTATTCGGGTAATAATTTTGCGAATTTTGGGGGTTGTTTCGTGTACCGTTGGAGCGACCTAGCGTCGGAGTTTGCCGAGAATTATTGCTATTAGATTGTTGAGACTCGATTTTCGCGGCTAACGCGCGGCAGTCGTTCGAGTCGTGTGTACTAGTTTTATGAAGGAGGCAATACATTCGGTGGGGATTTCGTGGTCAAGAATTTTGGTGGACGCGTACTCTCTATTTCTTGTTCGACTCTAATCATGGTGATGGCGGTTCGCAGGGTATCGGGAGTGTTAATTCTTACCCGCAGTTCGAGGTTATTGTGAAGACCCCGTAAGAATTTGCCGCGTGGGGCTTCTTCAAGCATAGAAAGTTGTATGTTTTTCTCTGCCTGTAAGAGGCCGGCGTCGTTTTCTATGGAGACGCGGTCGGCTTGCAGCTTGGATTCAAGCCGGGATCCAAAGGTGCTAACATTCTCGTCCCTGGTCTGAACTTCCTTCTTGATTTCATCGATCCACCAAAGAGCAGATCAATGGGTCTGAAATCGGTGAGAAAGTCGTTCAGGGTCCGATATTCCCCGAGGTTTCGACGGTATTGGTCAAGGGCATGACTCGCGAGCCGACTGCTGACGAGTATGAGCAGCGGGCGTTCTTCACCGTGGCGAAGGTGCGGTGCGATGTTGCGGACCTGCGACACGAACTCCTCGACCGAAATGCATGACGTTAATATTTCATAAGTTTAAGAAAGTAATTAAGAACATACATTAATAAATATATATAAAGAAAAATGTCAAGAAAAAGAAATGCACGGAACAATGTCGAGGTAAATATTAAACGAGAATCGCGTGCGCGAAGATAACACTTTGCGGGAGTGTGTAGTGTAAGTAAGTGTAGTGCAAGTTACATTTATTCAACTCACCGGGCTAGAGTGTTTGGCGTGGGCAACGGACTCG
>JABFPW010000019.1:0-15063 GCA_022817205.1 Oxyteleia sp. ZL-2020
CGAATTTGAGGCTATAGGGTTATGGTGCTAAGGGGTAAAGGAGTTGAAAGGTTACGGGGTTTAGGGATTATGGGTTTCAGTAGATTATAGGTATAAACGACTAGTTGGGCTTGGATTACAGTGACCCCAAAAATTCCCCAATCAAACCACCTGACCGGTATATTCGTCTGTAATTGTCACTGCTGAATCCGAATCCGGGGCAGAATCATCGATTTACCTCAGGTTTTGCAAATAACCCCCAAAAATGACCAAAAAATGACCAAAATGAGATTTATCGTAAAAATTTCAAATGTTTCCTCCTATTCCCATGTATTTTGGTGCACTGGAACCGAATATGAAGATGAAAAAATCCTTCAAATAGCCAATTTAACGCTATCGCCCCATTTCAGTTCAGATTTGTTGTACATAACCTCTAAAAGTCTTATATACCAAGCGAATTTCCCAATCTTTGAAAAATTGAGTAATTCATCTGACATTTAAAACTCGGTGGGTTTTTGGGGTCGCTGAATACGAATTAGTCATAAAAATTTGAAAATCCCAAGATAACGGATCCAAAATGGCGTCTGTAAACGTGAAAATCCTTAAAAAATTGAGTGATTGACCTGAAATTTTATACTGGGATGTATTTTAGGTCGCAAAATGGGAACTAGTCATCAAAATTTAACAATTCTAACATGGCGGATAAAAAATGACATCTGTAAACATGAAAATCCTTGAATGATTGAGTACTTGACCTGAAATTTTATACTCGGGATCACTAAATACGAATTAGTAATCATATTCTGAAAATTTCAAGATAGCGGATCCAAAATGGTGCCAATAAACATGAAAATTCTTTAAAAAATTAGTAATTGACTTGGAATTACTTACTCGGGAGTTTTCGGAGTCACTGAATACGAATTAGTTACCAAAATTTAAAAATTCCGAGATGGCGGAACCAAAATGGCTTCTGCAAATATGAAAATCCTTGAAAATTACTCCATTTTATGGAATGGTGGTAATAATTCGTATTAAGCGACCCTAAAAACCCACCGAATTTTAAATGTCAGGTGAATTACTCAATTTTTCAAGCATTGGAAAATTCGCTTGGTGTATAAGACTTTTTGAGGTTATGTACAACAAACCTGAACTGAAATGGGGCGGTAGCGTTGAATTGGCTAGTTGAAGGATTTTTACATCATCATATTCGGTTATAGCACAACAAAATACATGGGAATAGGGGGACATTTGAAATTTTTACGATAAATCTCATTTGCAAAACCTGAGGCAAATCGCTGATTCGATAAATTTAATATTTAAATAAATGAGGTATACATTGATTATAACATTAAGGATGCAATATGGAAAGTTATATGAAATTATAAAGTTTACTAAATACAAAAGTGTTTATATTACATATACGCTTACTTTATTATATATACACTTACATATTATACGAGGTAAATTATTTACCCTTAATTTTATAAAAGTATATTAACAGTAGGGATTTTTTTCTACAAAACATTTTGTCTTTTTATTTTGAAACAAGTTTTGCTAAAAACATGACAATTATACGTAATACAAAAATATAAGCGTGCTTTGAACATTGCTCTTAACATTTTTGTCAACAATCGTTTATCAGGTTCATATTTCAATTAACCCTTTATTAGGGACGCTGCCCAAAATCTGATTGATGTAAAAGGAGAAAGGGTACTACCAACCAATTTAAACTTGTATACAAGTGTACAAACAATAAGTTAATAACATTTGAATGGCTATTGTAGAGGTACAACGAAGTCTGTTTGGATATTATTCAGCAACAACAACAAAAAACAATAAGTTGACACAAATTATAGGTATGAATCGTCATTGACGCATAACCTCAAAATTATTCGGTGAAAATTGGCGCGAAACTGACCTAAGTGGTAGGGATAAACATTCCGCGATAAAGGATTAAGTAAAAATTATGTCATCCAGTATACATTAATATTACTTTTTGCATGAATCATATGTTTCACTAGAACTATTATCAATAGCAGTCTCTTTTTTGTCGTATAAAATTTACTTTGAAATAATATAAGCAAGAAATAAATTGTATATGAAAAAATCCTGTTTTTGGTTTTAAAAATAATAGGTTCGAGGCATAGGAATGATGTAACATTTATCGAACATTTGTTCATATATACATGGCATTAATACATCCTTCGTTGGAAATAAATTAAGATTATCATCTATAGAATTCACCAGTTGCATACGAGAATACGAATTTTCAAATGCGTTTTGTGTGTTTACAATTTGCGCTACAATAAATTCGGTTTCATCAGATCTATCAACTATTAAGTGAACCAGTTTTGCATAATGTCCCGTTCTTAATAAAATAAAAGAGTTATTTGTTCTTTTATTAGTTTGGCGTGTTGAATAAATGCGATTGTTTATCAGTATGCGTTTGTACGTTGTACAATTATTAGATAAGCCATCAAAATTGTTACAATTTGCCGGAAGTTTATCCGGTTTACCGAAGTACATGTGTTCCCCGACTTTGTACGATCTTTTAGTTCTTCGTGCATGTAAATCATACTGATAATCAATTGCAGACTCTGTATCATCTGCCAAATCAAATAGTAAATAATTGAGACACTGTTGAAAGCCTATATACCTAAGAATTTGATCCTTAACTCCTCTTCCTGCGTGAATGGTTTTTAGTATTTCCCCATTAGCATTTTCAAAGGAAAACCCGTCATGTGCGGAAGGGGGTCCCCAATGAAAAACACTTTCAGTCAAATGTACCAATTGGTGCAAGTTAAACGTCATTGCAAATGTACCGTATAATTTTCTGGTGTCACATATAAAGGAATCGAATAATTCATTACTTCGATTTAATTCAGCAAAAGTAATTTTTTCTTGAAAAATAATATACAAACCTTCCACGAACTTTAACCAATGGTTTATATAATCATCCCTCAAAAATTCCACAAGTACAGGTACGCTGTAATATAGAATCCAATTAAGCCATTCTTTTGCCTTCCAGAATTTACGATCTTTGATCGATCGAGGTAGGCGATCAACGGCTGAATGTGGCTTTATTTTCAATAACAAGCTGTCAATTTCTTCTACCTTATCAACAAGGCTAAAGGTTATTTGTTTTTTCGATTCCAACCAATAAGTGGTAAATTGTTTCCCAATGCCTAATAAAGCCTGGTGCATGACATCGGGTACAAAACCATTTACAATGTCAAAATGAATCAATTTTAATAAAGGGGATGCGTTAATGAAACCATGAACGTGTAATTTTTTCGTGGAAAGATTTCGTTCGATTAAACTTCTTTTCTTTTCTTCGTAATCTTCTATATCTTTAAGAGAACCTTCCTGAGTTCTGCGATGTGGTGTTGTGTTGAGAACTGGATATTTTATAACTTTACTACCGGGGAAACATATTCCCGGATGTAAACACCAATTACATCCGTATGCACCATTATATTGGTGAATACCTTGCATTGGTGCTCTAGCCACGCTATCAACACAAGAGCAGATTAAGTATGGTTTAATTAGCAGTTTTTCTCCGTTAATATCGCACGGTATACCAACATTTGAGAGCTCATTGAATTCCTCAACGAACGGAACTAAGAAGGCGTTCATATTTGGTTTGGATTTTCCAAACCACAGTCCACACAACATTAACGTTCGGCGTCTTTCATTTATTGGCAATTCATTCATTTGCAAATAAATTGGCCAGATCGATAATGTTGAGCTTTCAAATGTTGGGGCACCGTCAGTATTAAACACACAAGTTACATATCGATTTCTCTCGTTATCCGGTAACTGATTCACAAATTGTCGATACAACATTCCATCATAAATGTCCTCTAACTCGTTTGTATTATGTTTTCTATGTTGAGTTACATATATGTAATGCGCACTGTATCGTTTTAACAAATGTTGTACGTCATTACTGACATTTAATGTAACAAAAACATTACAACAGTCTTCTTCGGTGACACTTACGTTGGCATTACAATTTGGACATACAACAAATTTTTCTCCTCGATTGAACGAACCACTGTAAATGTTACACTCCCTGCACATAGCATGATATTTTACGTTGAAACGCGGATTGCACAACTTGTCTATTAAGTAACTTGTATCTGGTAATAATGAAATCTGCAGGATATCGTTAACAAGCTTCATCAATGATATTAACTCATTTTTTGACGATCTGTACATTAACGCGTGTCTTAATATTTTTACCATAAGCTCTCTTTTACTTATAGTCAACGATATTTCAATGTTTCGTTCATTCGAACCATTCAAAAAATTTAGTAAGGCTTCATAAGTTGTGTTCCATGTTTCTCCATCGTTAACAGTTTCCACATCCGATTCATCCTCTTCCTCATCCTCGTCTTCTGTTACTTCTCCTTTTCCACTGTATGTCAATACGTTTGACAATCTATCTGAAACACCCTAATCATTAAAAAAAAACCTTATTATATATGTTATGTAATAAAAATTTTATTAATATTTATGTAACACGAACAACGTATTAAAAAAAATATCGATTCATAGTGATCATGGGAAATAATAAAACACCATACAGTGAATTTTTTTGACTTAATTTTAACTTCAAATATTTGTAGTTGATGTTTCATCTGATTTGCTAAGACCACTTGACAGCTATCAAAAAATAACAATTTAAAGTTTAATATTACAAGTAGATTCATAATATTCAATACATTAAAATAATTTAAATGAAGCTAATGTCAGCAATTTTAAATTGTACATGAATATATACTGAGGTTAATTCAATATCTTTACTACATTCAGCAGATGTTACGTTTTCACAATTTCAAATATGTTTATATTGACATTTCTCTGTTTAAATGCAAATATATTTTTACAGTGGTTCATGGGCTTACGGCTCACAAGGTATGGTCATTAGAAAAATGTCAAAAAATTTCAAATTAAAATTAATTTTTGAACATTCGAAAATCCATTTACAACTTTCAAATGAAAAACGACTTTTCACCGAATGTGATTCAAACCCACGATCTTTCCTTTGGCGGACAAGGCACACGCATAGAACAATTTTGTTAAATCAACTGAAATTTGGTTAATTCAACAAAAGAATTTTCTTGTTATTTGGCAAACAAAATAGTTTTGTTGTATTGACAAATTGTACTTTTGTTATACCGTTTGGTTGATTTGATAAACTATTTTGTTGAACCAGCAAAAAGATTTTGTATTATCTACATTTATATAATTGCAATAAAAATATAAGTAATGTCAAAAGAAATCAGCTATTTATTAAATATTTACCTAAAATAATCATCGACTCACATAAAAATATGATAATAATCATTTTGAAACTACAGTTCATTAGTTGCATCACAAATTATAATTCTATAAAATGGTAACCTAAAAATATGATACGTAACATATTGCCTAGGATCCATTGTTTATGTAAAATAAACCAAATGATTTTGTTGATTCAACAAAATGAGTGTGAAGAATTTAAACAAATCTGTTTTGTAAAATCAACATTGATATTTCTATGCGTGCAAAAGGGTAGATGTTGAATTCCGCCGAAAAACAGCAATTCAGATAAAAAGATACCGCGATCTTCGCTGCAACTTGAAACGTCATTAAGAAATACAGAATATGAACTCTGTGGAAACTTCAAACGTCATTAAGAAATAGATAGTGTTAACTTGAAATATGTATTTAGCTTTTAGCGCACCCTCAGTTCCAAACAAATCTCTATTTGCCATTAGTTTGTTAGTTTAGTTTTTACTCGCACCATTAAATTTACGCAAACCTCTATTTGTCGTTCGGCGGAGTTCGTAGAATCGTTTTCTTAATGAAATTTCACACTATTTATTTCTTACTGACATTTCAAATTTCGGTACAGTTCGTAGTATTTTTTTGAAATTAATTTTTTTTATAATAAACTAACCGTTGCTGCGGAGATCGTTCATGACCGAAAAAAAAAAATTTTTTTTTAATTCAAAGTAGTTCAATAAATTTCTGAATGTATACAAATTTAGTTTCATTTTAAATTTGTTCACATTTTTCTAATGATTAATACTTTGTGTTTTACACCACAGTAAAAACGTGTGTGCAATAGGGTTCACACACATTTTTGCCGTGTGTTACTCTTGTATAAATCCAGTTACATTTGTCCCTCATGCCTACGGAAGGTTGATTTGATGTTTTCATTTCAAATTTTTTATTTCAATCAGTTTTGTTTATTCATATCAGATTTTTTAACAACGTTTTTTCTGGTTTTCTGTTTAAATTTAATTGAAATAACATTTTCTGTTTTAATTTAGTTGTAACAGAAATCAACTTGGGTATCGTGATTTAAACAATATTTCTCAGTTTTTACTGTTTGCGTCATTACAAAAAATGTAACAAAAAAATAACTTGGAAAAAATTAAATAACAAAATTTTAATTATGCGTACAAAGTTTTAATAGCTACTTCTTAAACATTATACATTAAGTTGGACAATTTTATTTTTTATTTTACTTAACAATAATCAAATAACAATTTCGTTTAATAATGAGAAACACCGAAATTGACATTCAATCCTTGTAATTTGATTACAAATAGATGAAGTAACACACTATGTCAAGTCTACCCCTTCTAGTTACGCTTTCCCCTGATTTCCCTTCACTTGTTTCTTGAAGGTGATAATTTTGACTTTGTTAACCA
Source organism: Oxyteleia sp. ZL-2020 (assembly GCA_022817205.1). Lineage (NCBI taxonomy): Eukaryota > Metazoa > Arthropoda > Insecta > Hymenoptera > Scelionidae > Oxyteleia > Oxyteleia sp. ZL-2020. The sequence continues at coordinate 6,687 of JABFPW010000019.1, forward strand.
TGAAATTTTGACAGATTCTTATTATAGTTTGCGCAACTAAGCCAACTATCACGTGATATAGCAATGTAGCGGGGAGCGTCATTTACGGTACATCAAGATCGAAAATTACGTTAGAGCAAGAATTCCATTAAATCGAGATCCGTCAGAACGAGTCCCGAGTTTAATATATTGACAATATGGTGCTAAAAAAAGTTACTACTCCAAAATTGATACCACGACCCATACTGTAATACTATAACCACCTTAAAGCGAAATTTTTATTAATTTGTCTTTAAAACAGTTACAACAATACCATAAGTGTAAAAAATTGGAAAAACAGCCAAAATTTAGCCTATTCTGTGCATTTTATCACAAAAATGTTATCACAAAAGATCCTGTTGACAAGTAACTTTTGGAAATAGTTATTTCGCCAGTGGGAAAAGAAATCTAAAAAGTTCTCAGATGTCTCAATGTTAGGATGATAGAGAAAACTATTCTCTTTACTTTGGTACATTTCATACTTTATCAGATACCGTTTTTCTACAGAGTTTGGAGATACACTAGATTGAAGATTATGAAATGAGGTAAGTTGTCAGACGGCACAAAATGGTACTGTTATTTGATATAACGAGAAACGAAGAATTATGTAACATAGAATTAATTATTAACATCAGTAAGTATTAGCAAATATTAGGAATAAATTAACTAGCACCAATAAACATAATATCGAAGAAAATTGTACACTAACACAAATTATTTATAAAATTATGGTGACTGTTACTAGAATCAAGTAACCAACGATAGATATGGTAAATTTACGAACGTTTCGATCTACCGAATACCTAACGATTAGAATGATAGCATACAAATTTATAGCAAAATACATTAGACTTTATAAATATAAATTACAATAAGCAATGAAAATAACATGCTCGAAATATCTAATTATGTAAATAAAATGCATTATTTATTTATTTGAACTACGACATTATGTATCTTTCAGATTGTGAAACTGACAGACTTCAGGTTAGATGTTGATTCTAAGAAATTACATGATTTTCGTAATTTTGTATAATATTTGCAAATATTACATAGATAACTTTGAACATTTTTTTATTATAACAAATGTTTTAAAACAAAAATCATACTAGCAGATAACATTTAATGGCTAACAAATGGCGTTTCTGTTTCCCCTTAACTTAACCCAGTTTCCGGTTCTTGTTTTATCATTAATGGAGAATCTCTTACTATATAAAAAGACAGAATTAGGTTAGGTAAATACTTTGAGTGGAAATCGTCTATAAACGTCTACAGGTGAGAAGTGGAGGGGATGAGAATGTAGTAGTACGTTTGCATTTTGCATAGCCGTGTTTTGTTTTGTGTAAATGTATACATGAGGAAATGTCAGGCAGAGTGGGGGTTATGAAATTCTACTCAAAGTGTTAACTGAAAAAAGAAAATGCAATAATAAAAACACGATCTGAGACGCACTACTCGGTCATATTGACATAACGTGACATCAGCTAACAGATAATTTTACATAACCTGTGACGTTGGAATAATCTATTATTGTTAGCATTCTTTTTCATGCTGCAATTAGCGCATTTCTTTCCCACGTAGAATATCAATACATATTGTTCGAGCACACACAGCACAGTTATAGTATCTACATTACTTATATCGCAGCAATATTTCTTTCATAGCTACAATCGATATAACTGCAATATGAATTCAATATTTTGGTGTACGAACAGTACTTCTTTCAATAGAGCTAAATGTACTACTTTTCTTTCATTTTTGTTTCACCATAATTCAAAGTTTATTGTATGTATTCAACATTTGAAACATAGTTAAATAATTCATATATAATAACATCTGTTAAGGTTGTATAGGACGTTAGGACCGTACCAAAAGTATAAGGCCCCCTTAAAGACTTACGACATGAAAAATATTAAAAATTATATCTTTTCTTTAGAAGGTAACGTTTGTTTTCAAGAATTGTAAAAAATGTACTTTCATATTCAAAAAATAATCACAATGTCGCCACATTTTCATATTGTCAAGCTCGAAGAACCTTCAATTTCTGCATTCATTATGAAATATTTTAATAACTATCCACGATGTCATTATGTTTATTATGTTAATTTCGTTTTTGAATATTTAACAATGGTTATGGTATTTTTCAATAACTTGGTATCATTTTTAACCCTTCATTGGTCGCACATTCTTTAGTATCTTTGTTTCTTACAAGTAATACCCAATTTAATGTCTGTTTATAGCAATTTTTTGCTGTAGCACATGTAAAATTGAAATCGCAATTACTTGCTAACTAAGCTCGCGAATTTTATAAGATTTTGTACACAAATTCTATATAATGATGCTTTTATCACCATGCAAACTTTAAACGATCTGCCACCATTTTTTGTCTAATGTCCTATACAACATTAAACCTGCGTTATTTTTATAAACTACAATCGTAAACCGTGAATATTTTTTATATTATTATACATAATCTACATTATTAACTGATACTGTCTGCCGCTCCGCTCGCGTGCCTTCCCGCCGTCCCGTAAACCCTGGTAACTCCGATTGCTCCAACTCGCACCGCGAGTGCCCTAAGACCCAGCCCTGGCCCGTTTGCCAACCTTCCCCAGCTTGAGCCCTGCCAGTCCCCCCTTTAAGCGTCAGTTAGCCAAACCTGCTTGCCCCCCCCCTCGCTTGCCTCTAAGACTGCTGTAAAAACCTGAAGTTGCAGAGGCCAACCAGTTGCCACACAGATAGAATTGTGTAGGAAAACGCGCAGCTGATGATGCACTACCAAAACTCACGTACAAAAGAATAACATAAAAAGCAAAAATTTGTAACAGAAATTTCTGAAATCTGAAACTGAAATTAAAGAAAGTGAAATCAATCCACGACAATCATAACCGCGCACTATCACTGTCGGTAACTGAGATGTACTAACAGTTGTGACTACTTTCATTCGCTGCTACAAATTGACGTCGCCACTCACTAATAATTTGGTTAAGTCTCCGTCGTATGTCGCTTGTTTATGCACTGAAGATGTGTGCGTGCGTACGATGTAATGCGCACTCACACATCGTCAGTGCACAAACAAACGATAAAGAGCCGCAGACTTAACCAAATTAATGGTGAGTGGTGTTGTCAATCTTTAGCAGCGAATAGCTATAACTCTTAGGGCATCTCAGGTACCGACAGTGTTAGTGCGTGAATATGAATTTCGTGGTTCGGTGTTATCGCAGATTTCTATTACTTACAAGTACTATCATTGTCATTTAATAAATACCGTAAATAATGAGTTATCTTCAACTAACAAAAACAGTTACACATTTCTATCAGTGCAGCATCGAGCCAACGTTGCCACAAAGGAGAAATAGCGGTCCTCCACCAGGTGACAAAAGTAAGTACAGAACTGTGTTGTGTGCGCGCTTGTCCGTCCTGCTGCCCGTCAACGCTCCGGCCCAACCCTTAGATCGTGCAGATGGCACAAATTCTAACACCCTTATTTTCGATTTGGCTTTCCTCTGTCAATCCACCGCGTGGCAAAAGTTACAACGAAAAATATGGAATCGCTGCCGAGCAGGTAGGAAAGTTGTTTCGTCGTATTCACTGTAAACATAAATGTCTTCGTAGTGTCTTTTTTAAAGACATTTAAACAGTTATTGGTGTCTTTTACACCAAAAACGTCTTTTTATAAGACATTATTAGTGCCTTTTCTATAAAAATGTCTTCAGAAAAGACACTTGTTTTTGTAGTGTTATGAAGAGCGAGATTCCTTCAAAAAGACATTTTTTGAAAGAAAAGTTCTGCCCGTAGTATTTATTATCGAAGATAAGTCTATCACATAAATTTTATTTATCAATTGTTCTGAATTAAAAATTGACCTTTTGTATCCACCAGATGGCGCTGATGTTAGCTGACATACAAAAAAACACGAAGTATTTAATTTACTTCTAATATCTGAAAAGTTTGCAAAAATTCATTATTTCTGGACTACTCGGGGTGGGCCTGAGGAAAGTTAAAACAAAACAATGAACTATTAAAACATACCAAGTCAAATTATAACAATTTATAGTACAATTAGAAAAATATGAAAAGCAAAAGTTAACCGCTGTGTCTACTAGATTTACATACCTCTCCAATGACTTGAACACTGCCTTGTCTTTCATAAAATCGTTCATGTTCATTGCATTGTACATTTCCTTCTTCCACAACTTCCTCCATTACCTCATCATCGGGTAGCTCATTAATTGAAACTGTTGCCTATTAATAAAAAATGATTATATTGTGAGCGTGACGGTTGTCGCACAAGGGAAACAAATTCGGCATTTATGCCATTTGAACATGATAATCTGCGCAACTGTTGCACACTAAACTTTTGCAAAAAAACGTGCAAGAAGAAGATGCATTCATTGATTGTTTAACGTGAACAGAGGAACCTACAAAACTGTGTCTTGCATTCAAGTGCAAAAAACACCAGCTCTGCTCTTGTGCGCGCTCTTGTGCACAAAATACTAAAAGGCTATTTTGTACATACTAAACATGCAAGCAATGCATCATTTTACTTATATACGACTTTGAAAAAATATTTTAATAATTTCATTTTAATGGTGGTATAAATATTACAGGTCAAGATTTAAGTACTAATGTATGGCACATTGAAACGGTTTTGTTTACAGTTAGTAACTTTTTTTTATCGATAACAAAATAAATAACTTTGAATGTACAAATTAAATTTAGAAAATTCAATCAGTAGTTTTAGTAATATTTACAATAATTGCATTACATTACAATTTATTACGTGCCAAGCGAATTTACTTATTATAATTATATATATCACATTATCACTAAAATTTTATATAATAAATATAAATTTGCAAATTTTGGAATCTGTATAAAATTACAAACTTGACATAACTTGCATTCAATCTGCCAGATCAACAGAACACTTGCATCCTAATTCAAGGATGCACAGAAAAACAGTCCTTATTAGATACAACAATTATCTTGACAACTAGAATACTATTTAATCCTACTGATACTGTACATTTATTTGCTCACTTCTTTTCATTGACCTATCCCCTCACTCCCACACCAACTAATCCACAAGTCGTTGCAGCGACACTCTTTGGTAAAAATTCTACTATTTGCAGATGACACTAAAATATTAAGTAAAATAAAACATCCAGAAGATCCTATACGCCTTCAGCAAGATCTTGATAATTTACAACGATGGTGCAATGATAACAAATTACTTTTGAATAACAGGAAATGTGGAGTAATGAGATTTTCAACATCTAGAACGCCGCGTATATTTGACTACAAAATTGGGAATGAATCACCCTTCACACTGTCAATAACTTGGGCATTTCCTTTACTGAAAAATTATGTTTCTCAAATCATATTCAAAACATTATACACAAGGCACATGGAATACTTGGCTTTATAATTAGAACACGGTTAGTTAGACCAATCTTGGAATATGGCACCGTGATATGGTCACCCGACACCAACGTTCTGATCAAGAAACTAAAAAGTGTGCAACACAAATTCCTACGGTTCATATCATATATATTAGGATATCCAATGGCAATAACAGAACATAATTATGAACAAATTCAATCCAAGTTGAAAAAAACAGAAGAACCCTACTTGATCTACAATTATTTTACAGACTGATTAACAACCACATACAATGACCTGAATTATTGGAAAAAATGCAATTTTACATGCCGAAGAAAGTTATGATAACTAGACCAATTTTTTTCATCCCCCAATATCGTACAAATTACGGCCGAAAGTCTGCGCTGAACAGATTTATACATCATCAAAAAACATTCAACATGCACTCAATTTCTTCTACAGCTGTATAATTGAATTTAAAAACGAATGCCGAAAACTACAATTTTAACTAATTGACTGTTATTGATGATCTCCAGACGCCATTCAAATTGGACAACTCGCATAAAGTGACCCTAGGGTTACTCATCCAGATTTTTACTAGAAGGGTAGGGAGGAAATTAAATAGTCTCTACCCTATGCGGACAATAAAACCACCCCCTTCTAATCAAACTACGACAGTAGCAAATTTGAAGAACACATTGAATACTTCCAACTATTTTGAGACACACAGCAGCAATTATCATGGCTCTATCGAAGGAAAATACACCTGGACATCAATAGTAAAACATGAAATTCTGAATAATTCTTTATTATATATAGTTTATATCTTATTTTTTATATACAAACATGTAACGCTATTTATTTTGTAATTCTTGTAAAAGGGCCCTAGCCCGTTAAGTGATAAATAAATAAATAAATATCAACACCATCACATTTGATTATGTTCTAAAACGCCCGCGAAATATGCCTGAAAAACTAACTTAACTAATATATGGGGGGGGGGGACTATATTGGGACTTCATAATCTAATCTACTTATTTTCAATGCATGAAGATGCAAATTTATATTGTGCGTTAAAAAAATGTTATACACTTTTTGATTTTTTTTCATTGAAACACAATATCAAAAATTATATAAAAATATAAAAAAACAACTTCGTTACATATACAGGGTGTCCCATTTTAATACAGTACAACCTCGCTCAAAGTAAAAATTCGGAACCGAAAAAGTTGACTCGATCAACAGTTTACTTCGAGCGACAGCGTCAACAGGATAACTTCGTATACTACTTCCCGGCTCAATGCCTAACCAACAGTAAAGCTAGTTACCCCCACTGCGCGGTACACTTTCTCGCGACCAAGCAAACTTTGTTTGATCGAGGTTGCTTTGAGCGAGGTTGTACTGTATTTGTAGACACATATCTCGAGAAATATACATCACATACGTTTTTCTCTTAATTTCACAAGCAAAATTAAAAATTTGAAAAACTCTGCAAAACTTTGAAGATGTTTGCATCTATCATTATATATGTGCAAACGTTTTTGAGTTTTGCGGCATGCTTCAGACTTTTAACTTTCCTTCTAAATCGAGAGTAAAACTGTGCAAAACTGCAATAATTGAAACTTTTGACAGGTTTGCAAAGTTTTTCGTAGAGATTTTGCAGAATCTATTGCAAAGTTATGCACAGATTTGGCAGAGCTATTTGCAGAGATTTATTTATACGAGGGCCGTTATAATGTGAACTATGAATTTGTTATTGCTTCGCCTTCTATGTAATGGTGATTGATTGTCATATTCAAACATTATTTGAACTAACTGACAACATTTGTAACAGTAATTTTATTTGACAACTGTCAATAACAAACTAAAGTAAATGAACCAATCCACAGTAGCGGCTACTATACCGTCTGCTTATAATGCCACCATCGGATTCTACTAATCCCAATATAAAATCGCTGTATACAATTTTGCACATGAATTATGAAATTAAAACGTGCTTACTTCATCCATATGCAATGCATGTCTTCGTACTGTACTTTTCGGTATTTTGTCTACAGATTCAGGCTCGAGATACTTCTTGTATGAAGATGGGCGATACATTCTTTTCATGTTTATAATAAACCTAAAAAAATATAAATCTGGTTAAAAAATCATATTAAAAATTATTAAAACCCTGATTTAAGAGTAGCTGGGCTGAATCCTAACATTGTCCAGAGTAAATCAAAATCATTTTTAAATCGAAATCAATTTAATAATACACTGAGTAACAAATTGTGTCAATTTTACTGAAGTTTCAGTAAACTTAGGATGTAAGGGTCAACGTAATCATACATGCTAAATACTATTAGAAAAAATGTCTGAAATTGTGGTAGAATTTAGTCTACTGGATTAGAATTTTATGAAAAATTCGGTGATTTTTCAATAATACTATCATACAGTTTTAAAATTCATGTCAATTTCAAAAAATAGATTTAATTTATGTATACAATTGATAATTTTACTAACTCCTATATTAGGCGACGTCATCAAAAAATTACCACATGACGGCACAATTTTTTGGAGTATTTTATAATTTTTTCAGATTGTTTGAAGTGGTGCGTCCCTTTGAAAATCACAAAAAACCTTATTTTTTTGTTTTTCAATCTATTATGGGCTCAGCGCGGTCATTAAATCAATTTTGAAAAATCTGAGATTATTTTTACAATTTTTTAAAATTATTTTGGAGTTTATCTACGGGGTGAGAAGAGCACAAAATTTTTTTGACTCCCTTAAGGGACACCCTAATATATATATATATATTAGAGTGTGCCAAAAAAGATCGATTTTTAAATTTTTAGCTGCTATTTTGGTATATGTTAAAATGTGTAAAATAAAAACGTTTGGCGAAATGTAGGCGAAAATGGACAATATTTAGAGGTCGCTCAAGTCGAAAATGTGTATTTAACAAATTTTTTGAAATAATCAATTTTCAGAT
>JABFPW010000020.1:0-14832 GCA_022817205.1 Oxyteleia sp. ZL-2020
ATGATGAAATATACTATCTTTATACAATAAATATATGTAAACACTTACCTTTCTTTTCTCTAGAACTTTGGTCGGTTTATACATTTAAAATTACTTCTTATGCATTCAATATAAACGTAATTAAGGTAGTTCAAGCGCTACAATCATACTCAAAATGTTAGTTGATTGTCTTTATTATTCTAATAATGTTTTTAATAAATTATTTTATTAAAAACTTTATGAAATGAAGCAGTTATTTATTTGATCATGAAAATGTATTTAAAAAATTGAATTATGTTCGACAATCTACACTAGAATCCCGTTATAAGCAATGTTACTATCTTTCTCATTCTCGCTATAATATAACATTTGAAGTATATATCTTTCACATGTTATATTATAGCGAGAATGTGAAAGATAGAAACATTGCTTATAACGGGGTTCTAATGTATTATTGCATATTATATTATATTAATTAATTAATTAATACAGCATTTCAACCTATTTTTTCTACAAACGTTGAAAAAAATTATTTTATGAATTTTGATACATATATCATAATATAATACTTGTATAAATTTGGACTAAAACTTGAATTCAATTTATACACTGCCAGTGTTAATATTTTTTTTAATAGATCAGATACAAATTTGTATTATTTAAACATGAAACCATTTCACGCGCTAAAACGTTTGCAAACCCCTCGGAGCGGATTTCCTCTTTGTCCAGTTATCCAAGTTCGCAATCCGGGAAGTCATGGCAAATACTCATGACCGAAATACTAATAGACGTAAATGCAAACACTGAAAATCAAAATAAAATATATTTACACAGTTACACTTCCTCGCATCACATTGTTTATATAAATCACATAAATTTACGTTGAAATTAATATTATTAAACGTTGGAATTTAATGTAAAGTGATTTTAATAGTGATTGTTGTATTTCAAACATTTGTCATCAAGTTTTTTTATTTATTTTCACTATTAATTTATTTCTTATTTTTACACATTGTTTTATAACGTCATTTTCTAAATGTCAAATGTTAAATAAATCTTTGGTCTGTTTCATGATATAACTCAGATATTATTAAACATGACGGTTCGAAAATAAGTTCCAATAAATTTACACTGTTTCGAAATTGTTCAGAAAAGCTATAAAGTCGTCGAAATTGGGAAATTGCTTATACAGATTTAATAATTCTAACGCTCCTGAAATCTGGGCTTGGATTTGGGTTATATTCTTGTTGATATATATATTTATATCTTTTTCATAAGACTGTACTACGTGTATAGTTTGGGTGGATGAATCCTTTAAATGATGTTTTGTCTTCAAGAGTCTGAAGTAAATTTTTAGTAAATAGAACCGTTTGCACGGGGAATCCTTCCTCTCTATTTCGTTAATTATATGAGTGATTTCGTCTTGGCTCAAGCCACAATCTGTTGCTTCCTTCCTGAATTTTCTGATTAGTTTATTCGGCGTGCAATTTGAAGATTTCCCAACAGTCCTCTTCACGTTCTGGATGTTGCCGGATAAATCGTTGGGCGCACGGATCACAACGGTAGGTGTAGTTGTTTCCGCCAACCCAAATTCGGACGATGGAATCTATGGCCAGTCTCGCGCAATACGTGTTTAAATAGTCTGCTTGGTGGTTTTGGGCGTCGAGCAGAGTTTCTGAGGATTCCTGTGGCTCGACTTTAAAGCGTTGCGTATAACGGCACATCACCAGTGTTGCACGCACGCGACATCTGTTTTTAGAATGTCAACTTGTCTAAAATGTCACAATTTTAGAGTGTCACTATTTCAGAATGTCGTGATTTCGGAATGTCACCATTTAACTAGACACGATGAGCACATCCCACTACGCTGTCACCAGTGTTACAACGTGGCCGTAGTTTTGGGTTTTTAAAAAGTTCATTTCACTTGATTGTTGGGGTACAATTTGGGTTCTGGTGGGAGGGACGCCGAGCGGCTAGCGTCCTGTGCTCTTTCGCAGACGTGTAATTAGAATTAAAACGAAGTTCGTTACGCTATATAATAGTTAGTAAACGGACGAGTACTAAGTCCGTGAAGAAACCGAACGTACAGAAACTAAGTACGGAAATCGTGTAAAAGAAATCGAACGGACAGAGACTAAGTCCGTAAACCGAATAAAAGAAATCGAACAGGAAAGCAACGACGTCCTGTCGATTCAAAATTAGGAGTAGTACTGATAATTGTTCCGCTCCCGGAATCATAGGAGGGTTTTCGTGGGAGTCGGGGAATAGATAGAAGTAGGGCAAAAATGCAAAGTCAGAATGTTTTGGAGTTGCAACTTTTCTAACATCTCGCGCGTATCATGTTTAGTGCTGACTGTTTTGGCTTCAATATTGTCGTTTGTTTTATGTATATCGAATTTAATGTCACGTTTTGCAACTTATTAATAACAAAGAAATGCTTCCGAATGTTAATGCTTATTATGAATTTGGAAATGATATGCTGAGTTCAAGGCGATTTGGGCGTAACGCGAATTGCAACGAGTGCAATTGTACTTAGGAGATATTTCTAATACATTGGTATTGTAAAGTAAGGGACTTCGGATTTATTTCCGAAGTTACGAATTTAGGGTGTCCTTATAACCGGGGGTGATTTTGGTGTGAGTCGATTGGGAATGGCTAATAGGTCATTATTGGTCCTTTTCAAAATTTCGATACATTAATTTGGGGACGAGTTATTGGTCCGCGAATATTCTAAAAGTATCAGGAGAACATAATAAGTAAATAGGTGGTCACGTATGTATCTCGACTCGTAATTGTGCTAGAAAATAGATTTAAATTGATTTGAATTCGTTATTTTATTTTGAACAAGAATGTTTCACAGCAGTTTTTGGTAGGTTAACAATTTACATAAACAAATGGTTGTTTCTCACGAATTTATATTATTAACGATATGTTTTTATTATGTGGTATTTTACAACTGACTTTTATCGATAATATGCAATGGGAAAATTTTATCAAGCTTTATTTGTTAATTAACAATCGTATTTTACAATTAAACAAACTGCATTTAGAAAATTATAAAAGTGATATTTTAATTCCTTATCTAAAGATGAACAAGAATGTGTAATTAAGATTTTTATAAAATTAACAAATAACATAAAGAATTAATTATTTCTCGTAAATTTGCATTGTCAATGATATATTTTTATTGTGTGATATTTTACAAGTAATGACCAACTATCCTTTGGCAGGTAAAAGTTAAACAATTTCATTTGTTTATAATTAATTGACTTTTGCAACTAAATAAATTAACGATTTGGGACATTCTATTTTGCGTAACGGTGGATGTTCGGGGACTCAATGATTTTAGTACAAGATTGAATGTAGAAAAAGTTGCAATTAATATAAAGGTTTGGAAAGGATTGCGTAGATGGGTTTGAAATGTCGGTTAGCTAAGAAGGAAGAAAAAAAATATATCTTAAATATAAGTATAACAGACTTGGGGTGTAACAAACCCCCTTCCTTAAGTTTGAGCCTCCGGCTCGACCGAACAGAAGTTTGGGTGTTCAATGTTTGTTTTTTTCTTTTCTTCCTTTTCGTTTACACAGAATTATATTATCAACGCTTACTTATTCTATACGCTTCGAGAGAAGATGACAACACGATTGGGATTTATATTTCTTACGTGGTTAACATCATATTAGCTTACAAATACTTTGTCGCTTTGCAATTACAATAATTATAATCACGATACATATTATAGTAAGTGAAGAGGCTGTTGGCCATTGCCAGGAGGTATAATTTTTTATGTCGTATTTGTCTACTATATTTCTCGCTGTTATTACAATTTCGGAAAGTTTCGCTGATTCGGAGTTAAAATCGTCGTCAATTACTTGAAATTCGGTTAAAAGGTCGTGGAGCAGTTCCGTATCATTGGTTACGCTTTTGTGTATATCTTTTACAATTGTAGTAACGCTTATCTTTGGCGCGTAGGCCATGACGGACGTGTAAGATGTAAAATTTATTTCTCTGGGAACGGTGTATGTGAAGTCTGCGGCTTCGACATGACAGCCAGCGCTAAGGGATAAGATCCCTATTAAACTTACGGTAATTTTATCAGAGGTGTCGTTACATGAAACTTTAATTTCGGTTTTATTTGTCAGGGAGTAAGCTAATTTGTATTCGTCATACAAGGGGATCCAGTGGTTTTTCTGTTTTCTGAGTACTCGGATGTCACAACTGTTTGTGTCGGAAACTTTGGTATTCGTGGCGTATTTTATGGTGCAGGGTGAATTTTCGGTAATTTTTCGTAAAACATGCGGCTTTTTACAAAATAGAACATCTGTAGTCGATTTGCAGTTGGTGAGTTGGGTTCTCGTTAAAGTTATGTAAGTTTGGTCGTCGTGGTTTAGAGCAAAATGTTTTGTAAATGGTTTAGTATAGGCTTGTCCTAATGTCGTATTTACGGGAAGACATGTCACGTGATACAAAGTATAGTTTTGGTTAAAGAACATGGGTACATCAATTTCGAAGATAAATTGGTCTTTATTTAGGAGGACGATCAGGTTAATTATTTTCAGAAAGTCGTCGGGGTTAGGAAGGTATGGGAGGTTTCCTTTGTATGGGGATCGTCTATTGTCGTTATAAATTTGTGAAACGGTAACGTAGTGCGGGTGAAGTATTTCTAATTTAGCAAATAGAATTGCATCTAGAAGGGTCTTGTATTCGGTTAATAAATTTTCGACGCAATCGTTCAGTAACAATAGGACGTGATTAATATTCATTTGATGACGCAACTCGTTAATCGAACGGGTATTATTGTCGACTTGTCTTTGCAAGTCGTTCGCAAAACTGATTGTTTCGTTCATCGCAACTTGGAGGGACCTAGTGATATTGACCAACCTTTCGATGGTATGCTTAACAATCATTGTTTGGTTCGCGAATAATTTCGAAAACTCGTTAATCGCTTTTCTATTGTCTGCGATTAAATTTTCTAACTGGACTTGGTCTTCCTCCGTGGTTACTCCGAATAGAACATTCAGGATTTTACCAAAAAATGGAGCGACTGCGCGTTTCGCTCTGCGGACGGCTATGTGCTCTATCTCGCCTGTATATTTATCAATGCTACCTAGTCTTATCTCTAATTGTCTCAATCGATCGCAAACTAAATTATTTTGGTCGCATAGAAAACTTAAGTCATTAACTTCTCTGATTACATTATGTTTCACGGCGGCTAAATAGGATAGATCGGTGTATTTTACGTACTTATAATTGTGCGATATTAGCTTAATGGTTGGGCCTTTTTCGAAGACCATTCCGGCCTCATTGGTCAATTGCTCGAGTCGGAAGAGAGGGTTGCCATTGGCTGCTGCGATGGCCCTGGAATATTCGCTATTTTTATTTGGTCCTTGTGGACTATTTTGGAGGAATTTCTGTATTTTATTTTTACATTACTGGGCAAGACTTCTAAAACGCGATATGGTCCGACATAGCTATCATCCAGCTTCGAGTCCTTGTGATGATTTCGCACGAATACGAGGTCTCCGATTTCGACCTCTGTAGCTTGCGCATTATGGTCGTAATATTTCTTCGATCGTTCTTTGGAGTTTACTAAATGATCGTGAGCGAGTTGCCGTAACGATTTTAGGGTCTTTGACAGGGATTTGACGTAATCGTCGAACGTCTCTCCTGTTTCGTTCGGAGGAATACTGGAAGGGAGGCGAGGTTTCTTACCAAAAATTAGCTCATATGGGGTGAACTGGGTTGCCTCGTATACGCTTGTATTGTAAGAGAATATGGAAAATAGGAGGAGTTTGTGCCAATTTGTTTTATTGGCATTAACATAATGTTTTAGATATTCGGTCAGAACGTGGTGGCTTCGTTCTAATGCCCCGTTACTCTGAGGGTGATAAGCCGATGTTCTGTATTGTTTGATTTTGAAGAGTTTTGCAACCTGTTTCATTACCGAACTCATGAAGTTTGTCGCTTGGTCCGTCAAAATGGACTTCGGACAACCGTAAATAGAGACTAAATTGCGGGCGAACGCTTCCGCTGTGGAAATTGCGTCAGCGGTTTTCAAGGGTACCGCTAGCGAGTATTTGGTTAGGGCGTCTTGCATCGTGAGGATGTATTTGTGACCTCCAGTAGTTTCGGGCAAAGGACCCACGATATCAAGGCACACCTTATCGAAGGAGTCTCCGGGGGAGTCTGTGATTAGCATTGGGTTCTTCTTTTTATTTCTTACAATTTTCTTGCGTTGGCATGATTCGCAAGTGGAGACAAACTCAGCGACGTCCCTTTTCAGGCCGTTCCAGAAATAGTTTTGCTTTATTCGATTATATGTTTTGTCAACACCCTTATGGCCTCCGGTTAATGAGGCGTGGGCTTCCGTTATAATAGTGAGCCTGTCCTCGGGTTCCGGTGTCAGAGTGCTGCCTAAACAAATGGTAATTTTGATGCGAGAATTTGAAAATACCGAAAAGATTTCGTCCTTCATTTTCGACCAAGGGATTTTGATTTCTAGAAGATCCGATTTAGAGACATAAACTTGAGAGATTTGTAGATCCGTTAATGCGTGTTTAAGAGTCCGGAGGGCTTTGTTCCACTTTGGGAGAGAAATGTTCTCGTTATCGCGAGCGACAACGGCGAAAATCTCTCTTTTTCCCGCCGGGTTGAACATAACTTCGGCTATCCTTCCAATGGTACCTTCCAGGTTTTTCAGACAGCGTTTTCGTTCTAGCTGACGTCCTATCTCGGAAATAGGTTCATAATAAACGTTCGTGAGGCATACGAGAGGGCCACTTTGCGAAAGAAGGTGGTCCGGAATTTCGTGAACTCGTGGAATTTCATTAGATTCGATGGGGCGACGTTGTCCCTTTGGGATTCTGTTAGCATCCTTCCTTTCCCTGACCCTGGGAGTAGGGAATGCTTTGTATACTTCAAGTTCGGAATCGACAGGGTTTAGATCTGGAGCTTGTTGCGAAATCTCCATTCCTGTCGCTGTAAAGGGCCTGGGCGTAGCAGGCTTTCCTTGCTGAACGAATACGCTTTCCGGGTCAATCATGTCACCAGGATTTATGTTTGACTGTCGGGTTGCGTCAGAAATTTGCGGAACGTTCACCGAGCCGGGCATGTCACTAAGATTAATGCCTGGTGGTCGGTTTGCGTCGGAAAATTGCGGAACATCCGCCGAGCTGGGCATGTCACTAAGATTTATGCTCATACGTTCGGCGAAGTCAGGGGATGCAGATCGAGAGTAAGGAACATTTTCAAGCCAAGGCATGTCACTAGGATTTATGCTCATTGGTTCAGGTACGTCAGAATTTATAACTTCGGGGATTGAATCAACTGACATGTCATCGCCGGCGTTAGATTCGGAATCCGACTCTGACATGGTAGGAAACGTGATCCTTTGCCATTCGCGTTGGACTAGATCAGGGGTTCTACATTTTATTGCGTGACCCTTCTCCAGGCCCGAGGGAATGTCCTCAACTGCGAACGGGACTTCACGACCGGCTGGAGTCGGGGTTGCTAAAGCGTCCTCGACGACAGGCGTCCCTAAGGGCCCTGCCAATGGGGAGCTGCGAAGATGTTCTGGGATGGTAGGTTTTCTTGTTTTCGAAGTAGAAGGCAGATCGCGCCTCCTTCTAGGGGGTTGAGGATCGTCATCGGAGTCAGATCCAGAAGCATCGTAAGTGGTTTCTTTAGGTAAAATAATCAGCTTATCTGGGGGTTCGGAATACGAAGATGAATCTGTTCCCGGGGCGAATGGTCGCTTCGCGCTTATTGGAAATGATTGAACATTTCCCGGGGGGTTTCGAGAAAGGGAGTCGGCGACCTTGTTAAGAGGACCGGGTCTATAGACGATTTTGTATTCGTATTCGGCCAATTTTAAACGCCACCTAACCAGTCTAGACGACGGGTCACTAACCGAATTTAGCCAGGCCAGTGGGCGGTGGTCAGTAATTATCGTGAATCGTTTGCCATATAAGTATGGCCTAAAGTGCTTCACCGACTGAACGATGGCAAGGCACTCTTTTTCTATCGTGCTATAATTTTTCTCTGCCTTCGCTAAGGACTGAGAGTAAAACGCTATCGGGAGGTCTGATCCAATTTTACGTTGACTCAAAACGGCGCCGATCGCCTCGTTTGAAGCGTCGGTGGTAAGTATGAATTCTTCGTCGAAATTCCGAAATTTGAGGATGGGTTTGGTCACTAGTGCCTTTCTTAAGGTGTCGAAAGCTTTTTGTTGCTCTGGACCCCAATCGAATGGTTCGTTTTTTCGTTCAAGTTTCCGGAGGGGCTGAGCAATTTTAATGAAATCCTTGACGAATTTTCTATAGTAGCCTGCTAATCCTAGGAAGGATTTTATTTGCGTGACAGATTTCGGGACTGGGAAGTTTGTTATAGCTTCAATTTTCCCTTCGTCGGGCCGAACTCCTTCTTCGGATAGTATATGGCCTAAATAAGCAACTTCTTTTCGCAGAAATTCGCACTTGTCGGGCTGAAGGGCGAGGTTCGCCTCTCGAAGGCGTTTGAACAACCTCTCCAACTTCAGGCCGTGCTCGGCGAGGGATGAGGAGTAAACAACAATGTCGTCAAGATAGACGAACAATTCTACACCCTGTAAACCCGTGAGAACGTGGTCCATGAGACGTTGGAATGTGGCGGGTGCGTTCCGCAATCCGAACGGCATTCGTTTGTATTCGAAATGGCCATAAGGGGTGGAGAACGCGGTCTTAGGGGCGTCCTTCGCTTCCATCGGTATCTGATGGAACCCGCTTGCCAGATCGAAGACTGAGAAGTACTTCGAGCTGCCCAATTGATCTAATATATCTGTGATATTGGGGAGCGGATACCGATCACCGACCGTGACGTCGTTTAGCCTCCTGAAATCGACCACTAGTCGCCATCTTTTATTTCCTTTTGAGTCGTTCTTTTTGGGCACAATCCAGATTGGGGAATTATAGGGTGAAGTGGACGGCTGAACGATACCCTGACTCAGAAGATCTCCCACTTGACGATCGATTTCTTCTTTATGTATAGGGGGAAATCGATATTGTTTAGTAAAGATTGGGGTGTCTTCATTGGTGGGTATTCGGTGTTTCAGGACGTGTGTGGTACGCAATGGTTCTCCCGGCAAGTGAAAGAGGTCAGCGTTCCTCAATACAATCTCCCTAACGTGGTCCATTTCCTCGTGGTTGAGGTGGTCCAATCGCAGCAGCGACAAGACGCGGTCGGCCCTGTCCGCGACGGAACCACAACATTCCTGCGACTCACTCGTCGATTCCGTCTGAGAGAGAGATGCAGAGAACGGGAGTGCCTGTAGTTTTGGCAGTACCAGCTTCTGCGGCTCCTCAGTGGAATTTATCAGGAAGAGGTTGCAGTAATCGTCCTTGACGGACACGACACAGTCACCGCCTAAAATGCCCTTCGCGCCGCGGATCGGCCGGACATACGCTTCGGTCAAATCTGTATGAATCACGGGGGCCCTCACCTGGGTGCGCGCCCGGGGGGGAAGAATCGCGGTCCAAGTGTCCAAAAGTGAAATCGAGAAGTTTTTGAAACTAAGGGTTCTACTTCGATAACAGAGAGTTGCGGTGTTGTCAGACAGAAATTTTGAGCCCAGAATTCCGTCCTCGCGGAGCGTAGGGAGGTTTCGAACGACGTGGAACGTCGTGGGAGTGCCGAAAATGTCGAGGATCGTGGTCCCTACTGTGATTAGGGGCAGGCTAAATGCTATTCCCATTACCTCGACTTCGTTTTTCTCCTCAATATCCCTAATCGCGTCCAACGATAAGGACTCGAGCTGGACAACATTTATATCGCTGCCCGAATCTACCATAAAACAGCCAGAGCCGTGCTCTAACTCGGGTACCTGCAACACCACGAGAGGTGGTTTGCAATCGGTCGTCGCGTCGTCCGAGTCGGAGCTTGCCTCAGAGCTGGAATTATCGAAATTTTCTTCAGAAATGTTAAAAATGTCGGGGTTTGTACTGGGTTCCGTGGCCCCTATTGACGAAACGATAGGGGCCGGGTTTAGTTTCCCGGGCCCAAACCGGAAGAGTTTTGTTCTTCTTGGGTTCGACGGGCCTCGTTCCGTTTTCGCTTGTTACAATCCGCAATTACGTGACCCGGTTTCTTACAATAGTGGCAGGTCAGGTGCCTCGAGTCGCTGCTCGAAGAGGCGGCAGGGGTTGCCGCAGGAGCAACGGGGGAGGTTCCTTGCGCTGCAGCACGGAGGTCGTTTTGCTTTCGGTAGCAAACCTCCTCCGTGTGACCAGATTTTTTGCAATAGTTACAAACAATACGCGGGTTATTTGAATTGTCATTGTACGAACGGGAAGTCGATTGATACGATTGTTGCGTTCCGTGAATGCGACCTATCTCGCGCAAATCATACTCCGCGTTTCGCGCAGGATTCGTAGCCGCTTTGAGTGATTCAGGTGCCGCGGATGAGATTCGCGATTCTAAATCGCGGCGTAGTCCGCGTATAAAGCTAGACGTAGCTAATCTTTTATAATGCGTTGTGAGTACTTCCGCAACGGCTGCGGGATTTTCGGCGACAGTACGTTCATTTAATGAATTAAAAATGATCATGGCGCGGAATGAATAATCACTAACGGTCTCAGACGCGTTTTGTTTTATGCTCGACAATTCCGTTTGCAGGGCGATGGCGGACTTGATTTCGCCGAATACCGTCTGCAATTCGGTGTAAAGTGTCTCTAAGGTGTTTATTACGCGGTCAAAAGCAATGGCTGCTCGGCCAGATAATTTTGTAAGGATCAGTTGAACGAAAACCGGTTCAGCGAAATCAGGCGCTAATCTCCTTGCTGCCCGACAGGAGCGAATAAATTCCCTAACGGCCATATTCTGACCGTCGAAACGCGGGATGCATTCCAACGCGCATTTTATTGGGACCCTTTGCTCGTTAGCCATTATGTTTAAATCAAGGAGCCTTTGTTCTAATGCGCGTAGGGCTTGATCGCCTAAGGGCCCTGTGATATAGTCTGCTGGTGACGTCGACTCTGGTGTCGATTCACCAGAGCTTGTCATAAGATAAGGATAACGAAAAAGAAATGGCTGGCGAGCACGGGTATAACGCTAGATAAAAACTTACAATACGAATCCGAAAATGTAAATGCCGATCAGCATGATGAGGATGTATCGATAATTCCGGTGGTCTCGATGTCTCGGAGGAGGTGTGGAAGGTCTAGAAGCTCTTGAAGGTCTGGAAGGTCTAGAAGCTCTCGGAGGTCTGGAAGGTCTAGAAGCTCTTGAAGGTCTGGAAGGTCTAGAAGCTCTCGGGAGGTGTGGAAGGTCTAGAAGCTCTTGAAGGTCTGGAAGGTCTAGGAGCTCTTGAAGGTCTGGAAGGTCTAGAAGCTCTTGAAGGTCTAGAAGGTCTAGAAGCTCTTGAAGGTCTGGAAGGTCTAGAAGCTCTCGGAGTAGGTGTCCTCGTTAACTTGAGCTGTAGCTTCAGCGGGTGCCAGAGGTTGTTGGCGGTGGGTGAAGCGTCGGAGGGCGAAAGCGCAGTTGACCACAGCGATTGATAATAAGTCAAGCATATGGCTTACACTATGATATTGAGCGTCGCAGATTCTGCAACCGGAGACGTATTGAATGTCCAAAAGTTTGGTTCCACACGCCGGGCACTTTTCCGCTATCAGGAATGGAGTGCGCAATAAGGCGTGCAATTTGTAGATTTCCCAGCAGTCCTCCTTATGTTCCGGATGTTGCTGGATAAATCGCTGGGCGCACGGATCACAACGGTAGTTGTATTCGTTTCCGCCAACCCAAATCCGAACGATGGAATCCACGGCCAGTGTCGCGCAATACGTGTTTAAATAGTCTGTGTTTTGGGCGTCGAGCAGGGTTTCTGAGGATTGTGACTCGACTTTAAAGTGTTGTGTGTAACGGCACATCACCAGTGTCACATGTACGCGACGTCTACTTTTAGAATGTCAACTTGTCACGACGATAACTAGACACGAAGAGCACATCCCACCACGCTGTCACCAGTGTTGCAACGCGGCCGTAGTTTTGGGTTTTTAAAAAGGTTTATTTCACTTATTAATTGTTGGGGTACAAATTGGGTTCTGTGGGATGGACGCCGAGCGGCTAGCGTCCTGTGCTCTTTCGCAGACGTGAAATAAGAATTAAAACGAAGTTCGTTACGCTATATAATAGTTAGTAAACGGACGAGTACTAAGTCCGTGAAGAAACCGAACGTACAGAAACTAAGTACGGAAATCGTAAAAGAAATCGAACGGACAGAGACTAAGTCCGTAAACCGAATAAAAGAAATCGAACAGGAAAGCAACGACGTCCTGTCGATTCAAAATTAGGAGTAGTACTGATAATTGCTCCGCTCCCGGAATCATAGGAGGGTTTTCGTGGGAGTCGGGGAATAGATAGAAGTAGGGCAAAAATGCAAAGTCAGAATGTTTTGGAGTTGCAACTTTTCTAACATCTCGCGCGTATCATGTTTAGTGCTGACTGTTTTCACTTCAATAGTGTCGTTTGTTTTATGTATATCGAATTTAATGTCACGTTTTGCAACTTATTAATAACAAAGAAATGCTTCCGAATGTTAATGCTTATTATGAATTTGGAAATGATATTCTGAGTTCAAGGCGATTTGGGCGTAACGCGAATTGCAACGAGTGCAATTGCACTTAGGAGATATTTCTAATACATTGGTATTGTAAAGTAAGGGACTTCGGATTTATTTCCGAAGTTACGAATTTAGGGTGTCCTCATAACCGGGGGTGATTTTGGTGTGAGTCGATTGGGAATGGCTAATAGGTCATTATTGGTCCTTTTCAAAATTTCGATACCTTAATTTGGGGACGAGTTATTGGTCCGCGAATATTCTAAAAGTATCAGGAGAACATAATAAGTAAATAGGTGGTCACGTATGTATCTCGACTCGTAATTGTGCTAGAAAAAAGATTTAAATTGATTTGAAATCGTTATTTTATTTTGAACAAGAATGTTTCACAGTAGTTTTTGGTAGGTTAACAATTTACATAAACAAATGGTTGCTTCTCACGAATTTATATTATTAACGATATGTTTTTATTATGTAGTATTTTACAACTGACGTTCATCGATAATATGCAATGGGAAAATTTTATCAAGCTTTATTTGTTAATTAACAATTGTATTTTACAATTAAACAAACTGCATTTAGAAAATTATAAAAGTGATATTTTAATTCCTTATCTAAAGATGAACAAGAATGTGTAATTAAGATTTTTATAAAATTAACACATAACATAAACAATTAATTATTTCTCGTAAATTTGAATTGTCAATGATATATTTTTATTGTGTGATATTTTGCAAGTAGTGACCAACTATCCTTTGGCAGGTAAAAGTTAAACAATTTTCGTTTGTTTATAATTAATTGACTTTTGCAACTAAATAAATTAACGATTTGGGACATTCTATTTTGCGTAACGGTGGATGTTCGGGGACTCGATGATTTTAGTACAAGATTGAATGTAGAAAAAGTTGCAATTAATATAAAGGTTTGGAAAGGATTGCGTAGATGGGTTTGAAATGTCGGTTAGCTAAGAAGGAAGAAAAAAAATATTGTTGTAAAACAAACTATAGTCTCTTCGATACTTTCAACAGAATCTCTCGCGAAGCTAATGAAATATGTAATTCGATTGATTTATTTAACAATAACAACTATAACTTCAAAAAATCTGTGAAACACTTTTTATATAATCGTTTAAGTTTACAATAATTGTTATTCTCCGCATAGTTGTACTTTCGTTAAACATGAATATTCTTTGTAACAATAAATGTAAGGGTATACCCCGTTTATTATGATAAATAAATAAATAAAATAAAGTGAGATAATTTTCTGGGGTTTTTTGGATCGCTGATCACGAATTTGAGGTTAGAATTTCAAACTTCAAAATAGCTGACACAATGTGGCGGTTCTATTCCTCGCAAATTTGATTCATTCTTGCTTTGTATATATTGGCCCAAATATGGATCTGGAAGTTTTTGTTTATCTGGATGATATATAATTGTGGTGACCCAGTCTTTTGAAAGGCATTTAGAGGGTTTGAGTTCAGTTTGTACACAGAAGGTAATAAGGCATTTCTCAAATCGTTAAGTTTTGTTCTCATTCCTCTAATATTCTGATAGTAGACATGAAGGTCTTTAAATGTGTTGAGAGGGTATCCCCTCTCACACATTACCGTGAAGTCTCGATGTTCCTCAATTTGTCGCAAGAAATTTTCAGTATTCGAATTTTCAGAACCCGAAATGTGTCTTTTGCCAAAACAAGGTAAAATATTTGAGTTTTGTGATAAATAACGAAGGGTTGAAGGTAGACGAGGAAAAGGTGCAGCCAATAATGGAGTATTCAGCGCCAAAGAACATTAAGTAATTGCGCCGATTTATTGGCATGGTTTCCTGGTATAGAAGGTTTATTAAGGATTTTGCAACGATTGTTAAGCCAATTACTAGGCTGTTATGTGGTGATTAGGTTTGGGGTTGGTCGGGGGACCAACAAGTAGCATTTGAAAAAATCAAGGAAGATGTATTTATAAGCGACAAAATTTGTTTGCAAACTTCATATAATGATATTTTGTTATTATTAATTGAAATTTTGTTCAGGTATTTGTAAATCTAATTTTACCATTTATATTATTATGTATAAAATATAATCTAAAAGTACATAAAATATGTACTTCTTTAGGTTTACTGGCGAGGCATTCCACTTTGTCAGTTACGTCCCAATAAATGGTAGACTTTTTGAGCTGGATGGTTTGAAACCTTATCCTATGGATCATGGTCCTTGGAAAGAACATGAAGAATGGACCGAACAATTCAGACGAGTCATCACAGATAGAC
>JABFPW010000021.1:0-12654 GCA_022817205.1 Oxyteleia sp. ZL-2020
GTTAAGTAATAATAATCCCTGATAGCCAGATTTATGTAAAATTTATGTAAATATTATGTAAACGCCAATTTATGTAAATTTTATGTAAATGTAGTTCCTCATTGGGCTGCTTTATTTACATAAATCGGTAGGGAGTCATTTGTTCCAAACAATTTGTTCCAAACCGTTTGTTCCACACCGTGTGTTCCAAAAACATTATGATCCAAAAACCATTTATTCCAAACCCGTTTCGACCCAAAAACTATTTATTCCAACAACAATTTTGAGTACAATTATTAGAAATTAATATTATATCCGGTAACTCGCAAATATTGCATTATTCCTTCATCGCCCTGCTCCACATAATTGCTATACTTCAACACAATGTTCTTTATTCTGTCATCTGCCACTATCTTCGGTTTTTCCCTCCTCTTTCTTATTTTTTGTCCTAACTCCAGCTGACGAAACATTGTTTCACTGTCCCCCTGTTCCAACTGCAGTTCCCCAAAAAGAGTATAGACACTCGGGTGATTTCGGCCGACCACTACCTGAAATCTGTTGTGCCACCCCTCGGACAAATTATTGGTCCGTGCAAGATTTTGGAGCACAGCATTATGTTGATTCCACAAAACAGGTGGATATCGAGGCTCAGTGGCACGCCGTCTTCCACGCGCTGGTCTTCCTCGAATATAGTTTACCTAAGTTAAGTTATTTGAGTTACTAAGTTAAGTTATTTGAATTAGAAATACAATTAAATTAAATGAAATACTTCAAAATATTCCGCTATTGGAACAAAGGATTCGGGAATGTTGTCCAGCAAGATATCAAAACTTTCTCCCACGTCTTCCACAGGGACGAAAGCTAAAGCACATAGCATTTGTGTAGCTGTTTTTATGCTTCTATCATCTGGATTAGCATACTGTCTCTGTAGACCTTCATGCTGAATGTGTCGGAAAACCGTTTGGCAGAGATGAAAAAAACAAGCACGAACGTTATTGCATATTGATTTTGCAGCGTTTATGATAGCCACTTCGAAATCCGACATTATCTGTACGATTCTTCAGATTTATTCTCCATTAGAACATATACAAGAGGAATGGCCACCTTCTGTTCAATGCCCTCAATGACTTGAGTGAAAGACCCCAAAACAGTAAATAGTTGGTAAAACATTGTGGGCACAACTTTGAATGTGCCATCCAAAAACCAAGTAGTCGATCTCATCAATTTTTTTATATTCTCTTTAGTGGCAAAAATCAGAAGACGCCCAGAGTCGTAAGCTTCATCCGTAAATGAATCATAAATTAAAAACTGTTCTCCTGTAAATGCTTATAATATAAGCATATTATATTGTAAATAATTGTAAATAAATAATTGTAAATCGTAAATACCTGCATTTGTATATTGATATTTGCTAGGGATCGTCTCTAATTCGTCGAGTGAGGTAGGATTCGTCGGAATATTTTGCAAACGTACACGTTTAACTTATTTGGACATATTAACACGGTCAGGTAACTGCGACAAAATTTCAGATGGAACATCCTGTAATTCTGTTCTCAGGAGTCGTGCCGGTGGAACGTCAGGGTGTTCCGCACCCTTCCTTTTTAAATTTCCGTTTCTTTCAGAATGTTTCACGTAAAGAAAGCCCGAGTTATGAAGGAAAAAACCTTTGCGAGCTTGAATTAACTCGGCCATATTTAACTCGAACAATTTTAATTACAATTTAATTTTGACAATTTAAAAAGTTTTAATTTTGAAAGTTAGTTAAATAAATGACAGTTGACAATCAAGGATATTCAAAAAATATTGGAACAAAAATGTATTGGAACAAAGAATTAGTGGAATATAAAGTGTTTGGAACAAAGAATTATTGGAATAAAAGGTCTTTGGAACAAATCGTTTGGAACAAATGTACCCCAATCAAATACTGATTAGATAATTCTAATCTCAATTATGGATTTAGAGCTTGAATTATGGTTCGTAAGTAATTGAAATTGTAATTTTGGGATAATTACTTTAAGATGGCTCAGGGGAGTAAGATTGGCGTTACGTTTCGTGTACTATGTAGTATTCTGCACGTAATTATTCGATCTTGGCGGAATATAAATTGCGTAACAAAACTATGTAGTTCGCATTGATGTATAAATGGTTTGAGCGACTGAGGTTTATGATTTTTGAGATTACAGAAATATCTGAATCAATTTCGAAATTGGTTATAGGTCGGTTTACACAAGTGCAAAATGGGTAGTTTAGTTATGAGTTAACTTGTTAAAATGGAAATAAGTATTATAATTGCCTTAATATTTGCATGTATTATACAGATTGACTATAATTTGATTTATTGAAATGCAACTGGGTAATGTAGTTAATATAATATTTGAATTTATTATAAGTTAATTTGTTTAAATGCGAATGAATAGTGTAGTTAATACAATGTTTGAATTTATTATACGTTGAAAAATGAATACTATAATTAATATAATGTTTGAATTTACTATAAGTTGCAAGCTAATAGTATAATTAGTACAAATGAATAATGTATTTAATATAATATTTGGATCTATTATAGAAATGACTGTAAGTTAATTTATCGAAGTATAGTTAATACAATATTTGAATTTATTATAAGTTAATTTATGTAAAGGCAAATGAATAGTGTAATTAATATAATTTTTGAATTATGATTGTAACGTGTACGCAATCGTGATTAATTTAGAATGCTAATATGTGATTTTATATAGAAAGTGTTTTAATATGGAATTAACTCACCGTTCGTAGTTTCTTTTTCCCTGGACTGTGTGATACTAGTTCTTCCTGCGTCTTCCTGCGGGGTTTGGTTGTGTCCTCCTGCGGGTTCCAATTGCGCTTCCTGGGTTTGGTTTGTCGTCTGGGATGTGGTTGGAATACCTCGCTGCGTATGACTGCTCTGCGTTTTGCGCTTGTTGACGTTTTTCGTTTGCGTTCTTCGTGGTTGACGGTTCGCGTTTTCCGGTTCGTCAATTCGCACTTCGCGTATCTCTCTCTTTTTTGAAAAACCGGCTTTTATTTTGGCAATTCCACTCCTGACACCAAATTTATGTGACACCCGGGCTGGTGTCACAGGATTCGTTACGCTGAATTGCCAAGGCCGGGTTTTGTCGTGTTAAGGAAGAGAGATAAGAACGATAATTTTTCCGAGCACGAATCGTTTATTACAACCGACGGATAATGAATACAGTTCGACTAACGCTATTATGTGTACTAGCGCGACTACGAATAATTTGTAAAACTACTTATTGATAATACGCGGTTCGCGATCACTGGTTGTTCGAATGTCTAATGCCTAATGGCTTACGCCCGCTTCTTAATTCTTAATGCCCGCTTCTTAATTCGTACTGCTCTCGAGGTCCGAGGGTGATTCGCTTTTATAGTAATAAGTTGCCGATGCAGTATTTCTATGACCGCGTAACCCTTATCCTTGACGGAACCGTCCGACAAGGTTAACAATTGTAAAATAACATTCCTTCTTGGAGGTAATAACCTCGGACCCCGGTGGATGACCGGTAGCGCGAAGAATGCTGACGCGTGCATATTCTGACACGTGCGTATGCTGATATGTGCATAGGTGACGGCCAAGGACGTCACAGGCTCTAACAGATATGCTATGATAGATCTTTACACGGTATTTCTAAGTTAAATGCAACTACTTTGTCGAGCTTTATTGATCTCGTTGTTTATTTTCCTAACAGTCAGTGGTCGAAATATGATTTCAGAAACATAAATATTTTGGAAGACCAATTTCAATGATAATTTCATATTTATTTTCGCTACTATATTCAATTTTATGTTCCACTTTAAATTTATTAACGATATGCATTTATTTACAATTCTTTTTCCTAATTTTATTTCTTTCTTTATTTTAAACGTATCAATAAACATAAATTGCA
The DNA here is from genome assembly GCA_022817205.1 of Oxyteleia sp. ZL-2020. NCBI lineage: Eukaryota > Metazoa > Arthropoda > Insecta > Hymenoptera > Scelionidae > Oxyteleia > Oxyteleia sp. ZL-2020. The sequence continues at coordinate 3,903 of JABFPW010000021.1, forward strand.
CTAATTTTACAACCCTATATGTGTAACTTATATTTTAATTTAACCAAGTTGAACAAATAACAATTTGTTTTATTTTAATTAACTTTGTTTGGAAACACTTAATCTTCTTTTTGCTTAAAAATTTGACATTTCTTCTATTGTTTTTGTTACCTAAGTTTTTTATTTTATTATTTTACTTTAGAAAAGATATATTGTAAAACAAGAAGACTTATTAATAAATTCGAAAAGGCATACCATGAAAAACTAAATTTATAAAATTAATATTTTATCATAATGACTTAAAGATAAACATTACGGTTTCGTTGTTTTGTTGTTTGAGGTTTTCTCTCGTTGCTCTCCTGGTATAATTTGTTCTCAGCATTCACACCCTGACGTAATTGCGAATTTCCATGACTGTAGGAAATGGCTTCTGGAGTTTACTTCAGTTTGACTCACCATAACTGATGCCCTCATTTGCAGATGTCCGAATGTGGTAGGAAGACGATAAAATGAGGTACTTTCTTATGGAAAGTCAACCCAATTGATCAAAATAGTTTATTCATCAAATGACGTCACAATCCTCCATCGTCGTTTAGTATCTTGTATTTATTTATAATTAAATAAATAAAACCTCAAGATTTTTATTTCTAGGTCTTTTAACAACTGTATAATTATTATGAGGTGTGGATAATGTAAGGGTTCGTAGGGCCAAACCATTAAGGAGCCCCTTAAATGATTCCCTTATATGATTCGGATTATTGAGGAAACAGGAGTTAAGGTTTAATAAAGAAATTACACTTCAAAATAATATAAGCATATTTAAAGATTCACGATAAAGCTATTTATTCATCAAAAAGATCTAGAATAAATTAACACAGCTTAACTTAAAATTTATATAACAAGAACTTTCAAATTAATTATGGACTGTATTTCTTACAACTCAACCGTGAGTATAATCTTCGCTAATTATTGAAAATAGACTTTAAATAGTTCAAAAAAGTATTTAGGAATAATTTAGGGGTAACCTATTTTGCATTGAAGTTCGAGGGGATCCACGAACTCCAAAATTCCTTACACTTTACTGAACTAATACCGAGTTATTGAAAAAAAATACAATTTACAATTGGTTCTTTCAAAGCGCGATTTTAAAGAAATTGTACAATACTTTATTTGATGGACTGTCCTTTTTCCTTTCTAAGGTCTTCCGTTTTAATAGGAATTCCTCTTGACGCTTGAATCGTAAACAAATCAAATTTAACTTGCACGGAGACGTTTATCAGCGATAAAGACGCTTGACGGCGGTTGTTGAGCTGCAAACTTTTCTCTCAATTAATCGGACACTGTATTCGCGCACGATTTACAATCCGATTTTTCAATAACGAAATTCACCGAAGGGAATCGCACTTACAATTTATAAAGTCTTTCAAAAGACTCCTTAACTTTAACGTGGTGAAGCACCTAACGCATTCCGCACAACATTACACAAACCGGCGCGCGTCACGACGTCGTTCACTCCTCGGAGACGACGAATTCCCGTCAAAACACTTTAATAATGTTTTGGAGCGCACGCGAGCTCGGACGAAAACAGACTCACTCTCCGCGCGTTGACGTACATACATTATAACTGAAGTCGCGCGGTGGGGGAAATAATATTTGAATTTCGGTTCCAAGTTAAATTAAAGTACAAAATAGATTTCTATTGGAAACGCGGCTAATTTCAATTTAAACAATATGCGATCGCATACAACACAGCCCGCCTTGCGAAATTAAAAATAAATTGGCTTTGCACATAGCCTTTTCGCCGAGTGCCATCAAACGAAAGAACAAGCGAAAGCGCGAGAAAATAATACAAGTAAATTTCGCAATCAAATAATTAAACAATATTATTTAGAAAAGGACACCAAATTAATAAAAGTTGAAAAAGAAAAAAAATTTTAAAAATTACTCAAATCCTAACACCAATAAGGGAGGTGGTTAAATCGCCATGAGTGAAAAACATTGGTTAAAGGTGTTCTTCCCACGATGTTGTAGCAAACCTCCTTAAGTTCCCAGAAATTTGAGATTGGCTTGCAGGGACAATCATATGTAGAGTGTCCGTCACACCAGTAGTCGTCCGGGACTACCGTAAAAGTCACATTCCAGGATTCATCAATGGCAGGAAAATGGACTAAAGATACGGCTCCCTCCGGAATCACGATGGTGTGATTTAAAAGTTCCAGAAAGTCGTTAAACTTCATTTTGGTTTTAATTTTGGGTTTAATGATCTACAGTGAACTCAAAACTGAACTAGATTAGTAAAACTCTAACTCGGCCTTAAATTTCTCTCACACCTTACTTTCAATCTTTGTGTATCTGGAAGTGGGGATGAGGAGTTCGAGGTAGGAGTTCTCATGAAGAATAGAAGGGAGGGGGTAAACTCGAGCTCATTCTAGTCTTCGCCGCTTTGCTGTAAATAAAGAACAATAAATTTAGTTTAAAGCATGCTTTTCAACACAATTACTAAACCATTTAACAAACAACAAAGATGTTTTCATTACTTTTATGAGCTTCTCTTTTTTCCTCGATTGTAGGAAAATCGTCGAAGATAGCTGACCTTAAATCGCCGTTTTTATTCCACCGCAGAGTGTATCTGCCCCATAACGTTCTGTACCGGAAACGTCTACCATGGGTTATTATGCTTTCCGGAACCGGAATCGTTACGTCGTACTGCTCCAATCGTACAAAACGTATTGGAGGCGTTTCCTTTTCCTCTAATTTTTCGACTAATTTTTCCTCGACCAATGGAGGGACAACTGGGAAAGAATTTACCTCGTTGTTGTCCTCCAACACTTCCTGCAGGAGTCGTAGCTCCTCTTCAACAGTCATCTTCGGAAAACAAAAATAGTCTCCCGTTTTTTTACCCCCTTTGTTGGTTGGATCACCACTCGGAGCAATTGGGGATGGCAGGTATGGAACCGCTGATTCGGAGGGCAGCGGACTCAGCAAACTTTCTCCATCAAATCCGGGTTGCTCAGGATTATAAGGTTGAAAAAAATTGAAGAGGTTGGCGAATTCATCGCCGGTCTCTTCGTAACACAAGTCGAGATTTAGTTTTTTATCCATTTCGAGGATAAATCGCGATTCCGAACTTTTACACCCAAGGACAAATCAGAATTGCGAGCGAAGTTTCGCGAGGAATCTTTCTAATTCAAAGGTCGAACCGAAACTGTTTAGTTGATTTTAAATACCGCGACCGCTTGGAGTTGGATTTGTGTAAATATCAACGTCTACCAATAGAACGTACACACTGAATTATTTGTTTACTCTAAATATCTACTGGTAATAAACACAATTGAGTTACCGGTCTTATATATTTAGATTTTGCAGTTTTTACTTCAACTACTCTTACTTTTTTATCTTCTCCAGGATATGTGTTTACAACCCTTCCCATTTCCCATTGACAAGGGGGTACAAGAGGATTTTTTATTAATAACAAATCTCCCAATTTTAAATTATAACTTTCTTGTTTCCATTTGAGACGATGCTGCAAAAGGGTTAAGTATTCGTTGGACCATCGGCGCCAAAAATCTTGATTGATTTTATTTAACATTTGCCATCTATTTAGTCTAGTAAGAGGAATTTCGTTTAAGTCCGGCGTCGGAGGTGCCATCAGGGCGGTACCAACAAGAAAGTGGCCCGGGGTTAAGACATCTAAACTTTCCATATCATCTCGAAGTGGAGCTATTGGTCTAGAATTTAAGCTAGCTTCTATTTTGCATAGGATGGTAGTCATTTCTTCTACAGATGGAATAAAGGGGCCTATTATTCTTTTCAAATGATATTTTATGGATTTAACTCCTCCCTCTTGCATGCCACCGAAATTGGGAGCTGCAGGGGGGTTAAAATGCCATTTAACTTGTAAGTTAGCCAGTTTATTTCTCCAATCTTCTGATTTGCAAACAGCCAAGAAATTTCTTCTCAATTCGCGATTTGCTCCCACAAAATTGGTGCCGTTATCGCTAAAAATTTGAGAAGGTAAACCTCTTCGAGCTGTAAACCTATCAAAAGCAGCTAAGAATGCTTTCGTTGAATAGTCATGGACCAACTCGATGTGGATAGCTCTAACTGCATAACAAATAAAAACTGATATATATGCTTTATGAGCCTTTTGTCCCCTTCCCGAGGAATCCTTTATTAGATAAGGTCCTGCATAATCCAAACCAATATTAGAAAATGGTCTAGACGGTCTAACTCTTTCTTTTGTTAAATCATTCATTTTCTGTGTACAGGTTTTAGCTAATTGTCTGGTACAAGAAATACACTTATGAAGTATAGATTTAGTTAAATTACGACAATTAAGAATCCAATACCTGTCCCTGACTAATCTCATTGTTTGTTGTAATCCGCCATGCAAAGAATTTATATGACATTGTTTAATAATCAATTTAGAAATAAAATGTTGAGGTAGGATTACTGGAAACTTCTTTTCGTCTGAAAACAAAGAGAATTTAATTCTTCCACCTACTCTCAAAATTTCATTTTCATCTAAAAACGGGTTTACTGACAATAAGTGTGAAGTAGCAGGTATTGTTTCCTTTTTCTTTAGTTTTTCAATTTCAAGTTTAAAGAAATGTAGTTGTACGATTTTTATTATTCTTTCAATAGAATTACTTATTTCTCCACAAGTTAACGGAGTTTGTTGAGAAATATTTTTCTTTTTTAATTTATTAATAAATTTGAGTACATAAGCAAATACGCGTATCAATTTTGACCAAGAGGAAAATTTAAATAATACATCCCATTCCTCAGTCACGATATTACTATGAACTACTTTATTTCTTACTTCTAAATTTGTTTCCTCAATAGAGGGTTTTTCTGGCCATTCAGATTTTGGTTTGGAGAGCCAACCTGGTCCATTCAACCACAAGTCTGAACTTAGAAACTCCTCTACTGACAATCCTCTAGAATTACAATCAGCTGGATTATCTTTTGACTTTACATGTGCCCATTCAGCCTCAGGTATTTCTGACTGAATTTTTGAGACTCTGTTTTGGACGAATATTTTCCAATTTGAAGGGTGTTTCCGTAACCATGACAAAACAATAGTTGAATCAGACCAACAATATATTTCATCTAATTTTACCCCTATCGATGCTTTGACATGTCTCATCAAATCTGTCAATAAAGAAGCGCCGCATAATTCTAACGCAGGTATTGTTAAAGTTTTAATCGGCGCTACCCTTGATTTAGCCATAAGTAAAGAAACTTGTATCTTCCCTTCAAAATTAATAGTTCGCAAAAAAACTACAGCTGAATATGCTTGTAATGAAGCATCACAAAACCCATGTAATTCAATTTGTACTGTATCACTATCGTAAGCAGTCCATCTTGAAATTTTAAACTCATTTAATTTGGTCCAATCTTTGCAGAATTTTTCCCACTGAGCTTTTATGGTGACCGGAACGTTATCATCCCAATCTAATTTTTGAATCCATAGTAATTGAATCAACTTTTTTGCATTAATAATTATAGGGGAAATCCATCCAAGAGGGTCGAACAATTTTGAGATTTCAGATAATAAAACTCGTTTAGTCAATTGGTTTTTGTTACTCTCCACAGGACTAACCTCTAATTGAAAATTATCTTTGCTAGGCACCCATTTAATTCCCAATACTTTCAACTCAGAATCCTCAAACAAATGAATATCAACTGCGTGAGAGTGTTCTGTTATGGGAATTTCTTTTAATGCGACAGCTGAATTACTAGCCCATTTACGTAAATTAAAACCTCCCAATTTTAATAGTTTAGACACTTGATTCATTTTCTGTAACAATAAGGTTTCGTCCGTAGACCCGAATAAAACGTCGTCTACATAAGTATTGTTTAACAGAATTTGTTTAGCTAATGGAAAAGAATTCCCTTCATCAAATGCCAACTGATTTATTACTCGCTGTGCCAAGTATGGAGCACAAGCCGTGCCATACGTAACCGTATTTAATTCATATTTTTGGGGATCTTGGAAAGCCGAATCGCGCCACAAAATGTTTTGATATTTACGATCCGATTTATTAATTAATATTTGTCGAAACATTTTTTCTATATCTGCCGAAAAAACGTATTTCTCCATACGCCAATTCAGCAATATAGATGTTATGTCTTTTTGTAATTTTGGTCCGATCAAAAGAATATCGTTTAATGCTTTTCCATTTGTGGAAACAGCTGACGCGTTGAAGACAACACGGAGCTTCGTGGTCTTGCTGTCAGCTCGTACTACCGCGCGGTGGGGGATATACACCGATTCGCGCGTTGGTATGAGTGTTAACGTCATATGACCTAGATTAATATACTCTTCTATGAAATCGTGATAATTTCGTTCAATTTCGATATTATTTTTTAATTTCTTTTCTAAGCGAGATAATGACTTTAAACAGAAATCATAAGTCTCACCTAATGCCTTTTCAGGGTGTTCTACGGAAAATGGCAAACTAACTGAATATTGACCGTTAATCTCGCGTTTAACATTTTTTACAAAATTGTCTTCACATTTTCTTTCTGCTTCTGTCAAATTTTTTAATTTGGGTATTTCTTCTATTTCCCAGAATTTTCTCAATGAGTCATCCAATGTATTACTGACATTAGCATGATTCACAAAGATTTGATTTTTGAATATTGGATTTGAAGGAGCTATCGGGCCAGACAATATCCAACCGAATACTGTCTGTTGGGCGATGGGACATCCGATCGGCCCATGAATTAACCCCTGGCGTAAAATTGTGCCATACAAATCAGCACCAATTAACATGTCAATTTTTTGTGGTGTATCAGGGTATGGATCTGCTAACGATAAATTCTTCAAATAATCTAATTGTTTTAAGTTAACACTTGATGGCTGATAAGATGAAATGGAAGGTATAACAAATACAGAAATTTTGTAACAACTGTCATTGTTGTACCTTGAGCTCACCATAAGTGATGTGCTAAATTTGATTGAATTGTTCTTGTCGCCACCAATGCCAGAAACTACAACAGGATTTTTCAATTTAGTTAATTTTAAAGATTGTACTAAGGACTCAGTTATGAAACTCGATTCTGAACCCTGATCCAAAAGAGCCCTGATTATTGTTGAATTACCATGAAATGATGTAACTTTTATCATGGCAGTTGCCAACATTATTCTTTTATTTTTATTTTCCATGGTATTTGAATGGGAGGAAACATTTGGAATTGGATTTTGACTTAATTCCTTTTGACGTTCTTCAGAAGTGCTTGGTAAATCTGATTGATTTACTTCCTTTTGTTTCACTTGTTTTACATTTAATGAAACATTTTTTCTTGGTTCTGTAAATACCAAGTTGGGATTTTTAAAATGCATAACAGTGTTATAGCGTTTGTTACATATTTTACAATTAAAATTACGTGGACAATTGGATCTTTCGTGACCAATTCCCATACAATTTATACAAATTTTATTTTGCTTGACAAATTCATATCTAGCCTTATCATTTAAAGATTTAAATTTCGTACAAAAATAAATTGGGTGATTAGAATTACAAAATTTACAAGCTATTTTATTTTTAACATTTTGATTTACCACTACATTATGTGTTTTGACATTATTTTGTACTTGAAAAGAATCTTTAATGACTTCTAACGTACATATTCGCTTTTCAATAAATTTAATTAATTCTTTGAGAGTGGGGAATTCTCTGGAATTTCCCAAGGAATTCTCCCAATCAATTCTCATTTTTTTGTCTAATTTTTGTGTTAATAAATATACAAGAATTTGATCCCATGAATCTACTGGGCAATCTAATAATTTTAAACTTGCTAATGATTGGTTATAAGTTGAAATTAATGATTTTAACTGATTTAAATTATCAAAAGTGACATTTTGAATATCAAAAATATTTCTCAAATGTGCGGTGATATTAAGTCGTTTATTTTCGTAACGGTTTTTAAGAATTTGCCAAGCTGTTTCAAAATTATTATCTGTTAATGTAAAAGTTTCGATTAAATTATATGCTTCTCCTTTCACACAAGCTTTTAAATATTGTAATTTTTGTGCGTTTGATAATTGAGCATTGTTCTTTATGCTCGCACAAAACAAATCTTCAAAATTATTCCAATTTTTTACCTCACCTGAAAACCGCGGTAAATCAAGTTTCGGTAAATTTATATTAATTTGATCACTTACAGGTCTCTGAGTAGAATGTGCAAGACTTAAACCTGGTGAATTTGGTTCAGGCACCAATTGACCTAATGCTTCGTTGAGGTAGTCCAAGGATTCCTCGTAAACCATAGAAGCGGTGTTAAAATCCTCATCCTTGAAATATGGAATTGATTGTTTTACTTCGTCCGTGTAGCCCGCTTCAAGTATTCCGTGTAGATGACAGGCTTCTTTCCAGGTTGCTTCCAAAGTTGAAATGCGACCTCGGATTAACTGCGGGGTGATGTTGTCCTTTCCTCTTTTCTTCAGATTGAGGACACATGTTTTCACATACTTTAATTTAATTTTTTGTTCGCTTAACGTTGCTTCCAAAGAAAGCGAAGCTTTGGATGTCGCCATTATTTTCACGAACTCACTTGCACTTTTCACTTGAATTATTTAATTAGAAGTGTTTATTTATTAACCCTGTTTACAACAATAAATCCGGCTCGAAGGACCTTTGTAAGGGTTCGTAGGGCCAAACCATTAAGGAGCCCCTTAAATGATTCCCTTATATGATTCGGATTATTGAGGAAACAGGAGTTAAGGTTTAATAAAGAAATTACACTTCAAAATAATATAAGCATA
>JABFPW010000022.1:0-14680 GCA_022817205.1 Oxyteleia sp. ZL-2020
TTGTTAAAAGCTAAAGGAAATTTGAAATTATTTATATATATATAATAATTTTAAATTTACTTTTACTTTTAACAATTAAATAAAAATAATATAAATTAAATGAAAAAATAAAATTAATTAATTAATAGTACTTATTATTATTAATATATAATAATATAATATATATATATATATATATAATTTAAATTAATTAATTAATTTTATTTTTTCATTCAATTTATATTATGTTTATTTCATTGTTAAAAGTAATTTTAAATTATTTATTTATATATATATATATTAATTTTTAATAATTAATATATATATATAAAGTTATAAAACGTTTTTCGAACGCTTCTTTAAAATATAACCGTATCAAGTTGAGCACCTTCAAGTTTTCATTGCAATGAAGTAGTAATTTTGTGAACGCGCCTTAAGGGTGGAAATTCTGACCACAATAGTTGGGAACGCTGGTGCTTACTCATGAAACTGAAGACCCCAAGGGGACGACGAATCACCGACGTTGGCTGTACTGTTGAAATCCACACTGATGCCGTGTTCGGATAACATTCAGTGAAAATATCCCCTAGATTCTGTCTTTCTCTATCTTATAATGAAAGAATTGGTAGAAAAGGAAAAAAAACATTATTTATTAGGGCATGTTCTGCAATTACTGAAAGTACTGCTCAGTAATGGTATATCTTTGTCTTGCTTATGACAATGTATATTTTCATCTCTTACTGGCGTAGTACTGGCAGTAATTTCAGTAAATTACAGAACGTAAGGTTAATAAGGGCTGGGACACAAACAGTCATTATCGTTATAATTATACTGTTGCTGAGTTTTTTGTCTCGCTCACTCTTTTCCGTTTATAAGGAGAGTGAGAGAGAAACTAAATTCAGTAACAGTATACTTCTACCGATAATGATTCCTTGTGTCCCGGCCTTAATGCTGTTTTCCGAATATGCCATATTGCCCTGAGCACAATTGAGGAATAAGACAAGGAATAAGAGGAATAAGGAAAGGAATAACAGGAATAAGAGGAATAAGGAAAGGAATAATAGTGATTAGAGGAATAAACAAAGGAATAACGGAATAAGCTTTCAAATTTAGTTGCATGCATTTGTAATGAAAATTAGGCTTAAGGTTTTTCAATATATTATTAGAGGTTTTCGCTGGCAGGTTCTGTTCGGAATCGGATTAAAATATTAATAATTTATAAATTTAATGCATTTTTTTAATACAGTCGAGTCTCTGAAGTTGTACGAGATAGTATTTTTTATGGCATATATATGTCATAATTGTTAATATGATTATTTGTTTAACATATAAGATACCAATAATGTGTAAACTTAAATACTATCCCGTACAACTTCAGAGACTCGAGTGTATTAAAAAAATGCATTAAATTTATAAATTATTAATATTTAAATCCGATTCCGAACAGAACCTGCCAGCGAAAAACTCTAATAATATATTGAAAAACCTTAAGCCTAATTTTCATTACAAATGCATGCATCTAAATTTGAAAGCTCATTCCGTTATTCCTTTGTTTATTCCTCTAATCACTATGGGGATGTTCTTAGTTTCGATTTACACTGGCCGCGTCCTGGACGCGTCCTGGACGCGGCCAGGGCAAATGAAACTAAGAACATGCCCTGCCCTGTTTGCCCCCGAAATTATTACGGGTAAAACAGTGCAGGGCATGTTCTTAGTTTCGATTTACCCTGGACGCGTCCTGGGCGCGGCCAGGGCAAATGAAACTAAGAACACACCCTATTATTCCTTTCCTTATTCCTCTTATTCCTGCTATTCCTTTTCTTATTCCTGTTATTCCTTTCCTTATTCCTCTTATTCCTTGTCTTATTCCTCAATTGTGCTCAGGGCATATGAGTTGCATATGGCTGAGTAGAACCAAACGGAACTGCCCACGTGAAAACGCTATTGTGTCACTTATTATAAAAACAAAGATACACGAACACTGCCAGTATTTTCAGTACAATCAAAAACGCAGCCATAATATAACTGGTGGAGTGGTTGCAGTGCCATTCTGAATCCGTTACAGAGGAGAATCATTTCAGTTTGTTCTACCACAATGTCTATGTCAAAATCAACAAATAATTACAATAGACAAAATTGGGAGGATGCGGAGTTTCCAATATTGTGTCAAACGTGTTTAGGCGACAATCCATATATTCGAATGGTATGTATTTTATATCAGTTATTTTTACAAATAAATTTAATTAACGATATATTTAGAATGTGACATGCGGAGAGCATTTTTTGTGAGAGCATTTTTTGTTAATTGCACATGGAAGATAAGTCTTGCCGTATGGAGTTGTGTCTCTGGAGCCATTAAATGAGGAAAAAAACATGAAAGTTGATAAATTACGCGTGAAAATTGATTCACGGAAGTGTCTTTTTTGTAGAAGTGGTTATTTCCACCTTAACACGAGAAACCAAAAACTCAAAAACGCGAAACGCGACGCTTTTATTGTCGTTATTCAATAGAAACACGAAACTAATGCCGTTTTCGATTTATGAACCTACTCGACTCGGAGTCGAGTAGGTTCGTAAATCGAAAACGCCATAAATCTAAACGCTATTGTTTGAAATTGCACCAGAATGTTAAAAGAATACGCGAACGATAAAAATAGAGCAATTAACAAATACCTGAATAAAAATGCATTTTACAGTGTTTTACAGCCAGTCACTCGAAGTTTGCTGCTAAACTGCACCGAATTTGACAGGTGTGAGGTTATATTAGATGCCAATAGAAAAATTTAGCGCGAAATTGAAATACAATCAAAAGTCAACATTTAAATCATACACGTGCAATATTAAATAAAGGTGTTATAATAATAAAAAATAGATAATGTTAACGTATAGTTAATGTTAGTTAATAGTTAAATAATTAATTTAAATTGAAAGTAAATTTGTTATATTTTTTATAATTAAAATTACATATTCAAACAATAATGTTTAGATTTAGATTGGCGTTTCTATTGAATAATGGCAACGTTATCAGTCGCGTTTCGCGTTTTTGAGTTTCTGGTTTCCCGTTTTAAGGTGGAAATAGCCATCTCCCTTTTAAATATTCTTTTATCCAAAAAGAATACACCTCTATGTTTTTATGTAAATATTTGCTCTAATTCTGAATCTTTACTAGCACAAAATATTTATAAAATATTGTATAAATATTTTTTCTAATATTTAAATATTTAAAAATAATTAATAATATACACAATAAATTCCAATTATTTTATCAAACGCTTGTAGCATTATTAACAAAATTCACAACTTTTTTTGGACATCAAACATTTTATAAACATTTGAATGATTAAAATCATTCACATTAGACTGGAAATATGTGATGAATGTAAATGTAAACACCAACGAAGCACGATTGATAGATTTAAATTATTTCATTCACCTTTGAAAAATAAAATTCTAATATTAGAATTGATCCGCAAATATAAGCATCTAAAATGTCTGAAGAATCAAGTCTCCAGTGAAGATTGTAATAAAGACTCAGTTTTTTTGACAAGATGCTTAAAAATTAAATTGATAAAATTAATAAAAATATCAAATCAGAGTTTTGTAGGTAAAAGTTAGTCTATAAACTTAGTAGCAAAGTAAATATAGATTGAAAATATAAAAACAGTTGTTAATTTGTAGAAATATTTTGAACAATATACAATATATACAAAATATTGTGCTATATTACAGATATTAATGAAAAACGATTTTGGAGCAGGTATTTATTTCTTATAGAAATTAATTAAACATTTAAAAGGTATTGCCTTCATGAACATAATTAGGGTAATTAACATAATGTAAATGTAATTTGGTTTATTTTTAACCTTTTATCGGGGATTCTGTTGGAAACCGTCTTGTTGTAAGAGTAGAGAGGGTACCACCAATCAATTTATACTTGTATACATGTGTGTATAAAATGTTGCACGTGACACCAGTTTTTTAGACAAAAAATACTAATTTAAAACAAGAAACAAACAAAAAATAATGAAAAAGCGAAATAATAAAACTGTCATTCATATTTGCTTTTTCAATAATTTAAATTGCTCCTCATTAAAAATAGTTATTTTTCAATTATCTGTTGGACAATTTTCTCTCAGTTTCATTGTCATTACATTTAACTTTAATAACTGAAAAAACAAAATTACTAATTCCTTCATTTCAATTTTCAGACAAAGGAAAAATATGGCAAAGAATGTAAGATCTGCGTGCGTCCATTCACTGTTTTCCGTTGGTGTCCTGGTGCGCGCATGCGCTTCAAGAAGACGGAAGTTTGCCAGACCTGCAGTCGCCTTAAAAATGTTTGCCAGACCTGTCTGCTGGACCTCGAATATGGTCTGCCCATTCAGGTGCGAGATGCTGCCCTGAAAATAAAAGACGACATACCGAGATCAGAGGTGAACAAAGAGTATTATGTTCAAAACATTGACCACCACGAGATTGGAAAAATCGACGCAACCACTCCAGCGGGATCTGTTGGCAAATCCGCAGCAGCAAGCGATCTTCTAATGAAGCTCGCCCGGACTAGTCCTTACTATAAACGCAATCGTCCTCATATCTGTTCCTTCTGGGTGAAGGGTGAATGCAAACGTGGCGAAGAATGTCCTTATAGACATGAAAAGCCAACCGATCCAGACGATCCATTGGCAGATCAAAATATCAAAGATCGTTACTACGGTGTAAATGATCCAGTTGCTGACAAACTTATGCGTCGGGCTGCTGCGATGCCCAAATTGGAACCACCGGATGATAAATCTATTACTACCCTCTACGTTGGAAACTTGGGTGATGCCATCACTGAAAAACTTCTGCGAGACCATTTCTATCAGTATGGAGAAATTAGATCAGTCACAATGGTCCCAAGGCAACAATGTGCTTTTGTGCAGTACACGAAGCGGAATTCAGCAGAAGCTGCTGCTGAAAGAACTTTTAACAAACTTATTCTTGGAGGACGAAAGCTGACTATCAAGTGGGGCAGATCTCAGGGTCGTCAGGCGGTTTCTGCAGCGGAAGCGACGAGGGAGGCGCTGGAACCAGTGCCTGGATTGCCGGGAGCATTACCACCACCTCCCGAGACCATTGGAAATAATTTTTTTAACTTGCAAGCAAGTTCTGCTGGTATTATTCCTCCAATGATGATGCCACCCCCACCTGTAGGACAATTTATGTTCCCTGCACAGATGGCAGCAGCAGCGGCGCCACCCATTTTCCCTCCTGGAACTGCGCCAATACATTATCCAAGTCAGGATCCTTCGAGGATGGGCACGTCTCAAGGAGTGGGCAAACCATGGCCTGAGGAGGGTTAAATGTATAGGGAAATTTGAAACGGACGATATATATGTACATATTGACACAAATAAATGTATTGCTATATAATTTTAATGAATTTTTTATTTTATATAATTAAGTATTATTATACTTAGGAAGAGTGGTTTGTGTTTAGGCTGGTATCCAAGGTTGATTTTTTGATGGTATAAATTGAGGTTCAAGAATTAGGTTGAATAATAACTTGATTTGTTGTTGTGGGAAGTTTGTGTATTATAGTTTTTTACTAAATTCTTATATTAATTATGATTTAGGTTTAAATTTGTTCTGTCAATTTTGTTTGCCTCAATATAGACCATTCTGTCTGAAGATTGAATTTTCTAACAATGCATACAATATTCTTGGAATATTTTTAATTTCTACTAATATCGTACAATATTGTAATGTCGCTCTCAAGCGTATTTTTGAGACAATTGCTAAAGTCATTCTACATTTTTAATATTCTATGAATATTAAATTTGATGGCATTAAAATATTGTTGAAATAATGTCGTCAGATTGTATTTGCTGTTAGTATATGTGTAAATTTTAAGTTCAAACTTTAGTTAAAGGTTAAGAAGTTTGTATCTGCAGACTTATAGAATTTTTTTAAGCATTTTCATCTGTAGCAGTGAAAAAACAAAATTATGGTTTATCTATATTTTGTGTTTTTTTTTTCTTTCTTATTAGTTTATTGTTAATACTATGTAAGTATGTAATTATTTATTTGTTAATAAAACTGCATATTTTTAAATAAAAGTTTTCATGTTTTGTTACTTTTACTCACTATGATTCCTGAAAATGTTTTCAAATAATTATATTCCTAAAATGATCATAACGTTTCCTAAATTATAATGATTCAAACTTTTCATATTTTTCAATTCATTTGAGAAATTCACATTAACAAATTATTTTTGTCTTCTTTCATCAATAAAGATTTGTTAACATAATTGTACTTTTATACACTTTGAGAATGTTAGATTATTATTATATTGAAAAGTTAAATTTATTAACTATTCCATTACACTGTACGAAATAAATTATTTAAAAAAATAAAAAAAAAATTAGAATAGAACAAGAATTAAGATAATTCTAGTTATATTATGGCAACACTGCAATTTATTATATTTTATTAATTAACTTATATTCCCAAATTTGTATTAATAAAATTAAAATATTAAATCAGTTATACACTGAGAGAAAAATCTATCACTAAGCAAAATCTACTTTAAGAGACTTTATGGAAACAACAGGATTAATTTGAAACTAATTTTACTTAATACTCCAGTTGTAATATTACGTCTTGCATTCAAATTTTACTTGATGTTTTTGTTCTCCTTGTAAAATAAAATGAAACCTTAAAATAAATTATATATGTTCTACTTTACATTCAGGTTATAACTGCTGTTTAAAGTAATTAATATGAAGCAGTTACAACTGCTGATTATTGTCACGTTAAAACTACCGGACTTTGTCAAGCCGTTAAATTGAATTTGCCGGACAGTTCAGTTAGCATAACTTATTTTTTTTCTCAGTGTAATTTAAATATAACCTAATACTTTTTTGTTCCCTTAAATAATAATATATTAATACCATATTATGCAGCAAGTGTTGAAAAAATTGTTATATACAATCTTTTTCCATACGTTGCATAATATTTTTTACAAAAATGTATGTAGAGTATGTACTTAAATCCATACTTGTTAAGGTAGTTGTATCATTAATTCAATATACTCAAATTTTGTTCATATTTAAATATATTATTTCTCTCGTTGATATACACTTGAAAACAACTTAATTATTTTAACTAAATAAAAACCTATAGTTCGTATAAAAATAATACAATATACTTCGAACATATAGGATAAAGGCACCAGTGACTGGAATGACACCAGTAAATGGAAAAATGTCATATTTCTTTAATTAATTACTAATTGCCGTTTATTATCTTTGCAGTTTGTAAAGACAAATAATTTTTTAAAAACAAAACTTTTACTAAAACAAATAATAGAAACGTTACAAACATACAAATTATGTAACTTATTTTTTAAATAAATGTAGAAAATCAAATGTATGGTTACTTCTTTGACATATCTTGATAATTTTATATTTATGGGAAAAATGTTTGAAAATAGAGGTAAAACATTTTTTCATAGTTAGTATTGATTTTAATATGTTTAAACTATTTTTTTGGTTTATATTTGTTTCCAAAACAATATTTTACTAAATATTTGAAACTGTTCATTTACTGGTGAATCTGTATTTTTGTTTTTAAATATTAAAATGATATTGAATATGTACATAATTAAGAATATAACAGTATTATTCTTTATGTAATATATTATGTTAATAATATTTAATAATTAATATAACACTATTAATACCAACAAATAATCATCTGTTAAGTTATAAATTTCCTTAACTATCCGTTCACTGGTGCTTTTACCCTACAAATAAAATATTATAATTTGAGAAATATTCACTACCTAGATTTTTAGTATTAGTCAAATAAATATGTTCACTTTTTAAATACTGCAATTTTATTGGTTAATAACGTTTAGTGACGTCACTTCGATGGCACAGTTGGATAGGTCTGCGCAGGCCTGATGATTCTGACCGACTATTTAAGTTAATAAGGTTAAAGTGGTTGCAACAATAACACAAATAATTAGTATACAATAACAAACAAGTAATACAGAATTTGAATTAATAAAAGTTTGGAAAAGTAATTAAAGTAAAAGTGACGTTATTTGATTATAAAGATTGCATAAACTGATGAAAAAAAGATTTGTTATTATTGTATAGAACTTTGTCTGCAATTATATTTCGCATTTCAAATAATTATGTAAATGTGAGTATATTATTATTATACAAATTAAATAATTATAATATTCTTTTTTAACGTATTTATTCTAAAAATGTATTTCAATATTTATTTGTTTTACAAAAGTATATTTCTATATTTAACCTTACATAAGTGCATGTCATATTGAGTAATATCCATTTATTAAAATTTTATTTTATATTAATTAATTTTATTTTACATTAATTTATTATATTAGAATATCCATTTAAAAGAATTTAAATTTTGCAGATTTAATAGATTTGTCAAATTACTTGTAATCTATAAGATGTATTTTTGCTATTTATAAACTAATATTTAATTATATAATCATTTATATTTACTTTACAAAGAAAGTAATGAAATATATACATATATTGTAAAATAGCTGGAAAAGGATAAACGATAGCAAACTAAACAAAAATGGAATGTGGTTCTGTTAAATCTATTTATTGTGATCAAGGAGCATTGAGAGCAATAAGATTTAGTGGTAAGTATATGGTAAATATATCTTATTTTCTATATGAATTATGTTTTAAATATAAAGCTGGATTTTTTGTGTAATTTATATAAGAGATTATGTATTATCAAAGAACTTATAGCAAAATATAGGCACAATTCTGCATGTCCCCCCAAAAAAAGATAGCTTTCATCTGGGGGATATATTAAATAAAATTAATTATTAATTATTATTAAAAAGTACTGATATATTTCTTATGTAATTATATTAATAAATGCATTATTTTATGTTACATTTTTTCATTTACTTATTTGTTGGTTAAGATAGGAATAACACAAACAAAAACTGTTATTTCTGTTATTGACAAAATTAAATTTACCATCAATCTTAAAATCTTAATTTATATACAACAGAAGAAATTAACTTTTTCTATATTTATAACAAAAATTTAATGAAAGTAAATTATTCTCTTCAATTTAACTTAATTATATTAAAATATGTATTAAACAATTCTTTTCATAACGTGCATTGATAACAAAAACATTTTCAGTTGATGGCGCATACTGTATAACATGTGGTTCAAATAGAAGAATAAAACTTTGGAATCCGTACACGGGAATATTATTAAAAACATACAGTGGTCATGCAGATGAAGTTATGGATGCATGTTCCTCTTGTGATAGTAATCAAATAGTTTCTGGTGGACTTGATAAATCTGTGATACTCTGGGACGTTACAACCGGCACTCCAACACGAAGATTAAGGGGACATTCTGCTGCAGTTACGACGATAAAGTAATTGTATTAGTTATCGTATATAATTTTTATTAAAATTTGTATATAATTAAGTTGTTTTGAAAATTTTGTCTTGCGTCTATTGTTGATGTTTATTTTTCATAAATAATCATAAAACTTACTTTTGTTCAAGGAAAAAGGGCTTGGCTTTTAAAGAGTTAAGACACCTAAAAGATATCAGTTTTTAAAAGTACACTGAGCTGACGATGACATTGGCAGGAAATTACTCAACAGAAGATTAAAATGTAACTATTTTAAATATTTAAAATATTGCAGAGAAAATATTAATAATTTTTATTATTTTGCTCTTTTATTACTTCTAGTTAATTTTTGTTGTAATGTTTATTATTTGCATTTTATGTTGAGCTATTTTCTGCCAGTTTCACTGTCATTGCATCAGAAGATATATTGTGAGAATATTGATTATACTATCTTAAAAATACTATATTGAGAGAGGAATTAAATTTTTGTTTCAAGACAAAATTTGATTATATACAAAATAATGTAATGTATGATATAATTTAATTTGTGCAATAGTATATAAATTTTATTATGAATTCAAGGTTTAATGAAGAATCCACTATGGTAATTTCTGGATCTCGTGATAATTCAGTGATGTGTTGGGATGTTCGTGCAAAATCATATGAACCTGTACAGACATTGAAAGAAGCTAAGGATGCCATATCAACTGTGAGAGTTTCTGATCATGAAATTCTTACTGCTTCTTTTGATACCAAAATCAGAAGATATGACATTCGTGTTGGGGAGTATAATGAGGATTGTTTAGGAGGTAAAGTGTTAATTAATGTGTTCACTTGATAATATGTTATGCTATTACATGGAATGAGTAAGATTTATATAAAAAAAAAATTTAAGAATTCACAAAATAATAAATTTAATTAATTAATTCAAATAAATTTAATTATTGTTAAAATTGTTATGGAAGAATGTTATTTTTTAATAAAATGTACCAGTTATTGTGGTTCCTGCATTATTGACATCTGTGTTATTTAATATATTTCATGTAATGTACCATGAATGTGTTTCCATTTTTTGTTTTTCTTATTCATTATTTGATAATTTTTATATCTTCAAAAGTAATAAATGGGGCATTCCACGCAATTTCGACCAAAAAAAAATCCGAGGTCGTTCGTATTTTCTGAAAATTTGGGATTTGGTAGTATTTTTAGTTAGAATAATTGGGATGCTATTAATATTTATTTTGATTCGAGATATTTCGATATATATCGATTTCCTTTTTTGGTAAAACTGATAAATAGGTATATTTGATCACTTATATCTTGAAAACTATTAGATATAGGTAAAATTGTTTCATACAAAAAAAATTGTCCTTGAGACAACCTTCTCGAATATAATTTTGTATAATTACTTTTGCCACTTTCTGATTGGTTCCCAGCTATTTAAAGTTTTCAAAAAATTATTTAATACTGAATACCACCTTCGATTTTTCTCAAATTTCGCCAAAATCATACTTAAGTAGTGTACTAAATGTGATAAAATTTTTATGATGGAGTCTTTAATAGTTTACGAGATATTAATATTTTTTTATCGAAAAACGCGTGAAAAATGCCCTGAAATTGATTTAAAGTTTTATACAACTTGTCATAATTAGATTCAAATAAAAATTTATACTCTACAAGGACTTTCTGAAACAATAGTACCTCAATTTCAATATATTTTCAAAATGGCACATCTAAAATGGCGGACAGAAGCAAAAAAAATAACAAATGTTCCAACAGGATTCGTAATACGAAATTTGTTTTTGATCAGCATATAATTGGGTACTTATTTGTTTTCGCCCCCCAATATGGAGTTTTGTTAGTTTCCGTAGTGTGTTGACGTTCTGAAAATGATTATGGAGTCAAAATGCGGAGGTATCTGCCTTTTTGTTTCTCACAATGTAAAATCCCGAACCAAAATATAAAATTTTAAGTCAAAAATAGCTTTTTAAGAGTGTATAACGTTTTCAATCAAATAGTGTATTATGAGGTATATAGTTATTTAACAAAAATTTAATTTTTTCTATCATTTTGATTGTACTTTGTATTTGATCAAAAAATAATTTGGTAATTTTTCGTTTTGAAAACAATTATGAACTCAAAACTCGGAGGTATCTGCATTATTGCGTTAAAATCTTACACATCTGCATTATTGCGTTAAAATCTTACACATCTTTTGACATTTTCGTGTTTTACTTAATTATAATCAGAAATAATGGCAACAAAACAATGCCAATGAACAGTGTATGTCGACCATGGAGGTCACAAATTACACATGTGTCATACACTGTTCATTGACATTGTTTGTCGAGAGATCACATATTACACATGTGGCACATACTGTTCATTGACATTGTTTTGTTGCCATTATTTCTGTTTATAATTAAGTAAATCATGAAAATGTCAAAAATGTCAGAAAGTCCTTGTAGAGTATAAATTTTTATTTGAATCTAATTATGACAAGTGGTATAAAACTTTAAATCAATTTCAGGGCATTTTTCACGCGTTTTTCGATAAAAAAATATTAATATCTCGTAAACTATTAAAGACTCAATCATAAAAATTTTATCACATTTAGTACACTACTTAAGTATGATTTTGGCGAAATTTGAGAAAAATCGAAGGTGGTATTAAGTATTAAATAATGTTTTGAAAACTTTAAATAGCTGCAAACCAATCAGAAAGTGGCAAAAGTAATTATACAAAATTATATTCGAGAAGGTTGTCTCAAGGACAATTTTTTTGTATGAAACAATTTTACCTAAATCTAATAGTTTTCAAGATATAAGTGATCAAATATACCTATTTATCAGTTTTACCAAAAAAGGAAATCGATATATATCGAAATATCTCGAATCAAAATAAATATTAATAGCATCCCAATTATTCTAACTAGAACTACTACCAAATCCCAAATTTTCAGAAAATTTCTGACCTCGGATTTTTTTTGGTCGAAATTGCGTGGAATGCTCCATATATAAACTCCGCTCTTACGTCAGTACACTTTTGTAAAACTCGAAAAATCGTAAAAATGCACATAAAACTGCATACGTTCCATAAAAAGAGACGTGCGGAGCACAACGTGCCACCGTAGAGCGATGCCCAACTCGGTGTACAGCGACTGTCCAGAAAAACAAGAAATCAGCGTCGTTTTTGGCGAGGTCCCCGCGTGCAGGAGGACACAGAAGTTCCGTCGCGCGGCGCAGGACACAGTCGCTTGACAAATTTATGTGGGCCAGGGACCTCTCTCCCGTATAACTCGCAGACGGCGAGTAGTTGCGTCGCAGCGGAAGCAGGATATCACGAAACAAAAACAGATAAAGCTGCCGAGAGGACCGAGGAAACCGTAAAAAGAGTACGCGAGTCGTCGTTGGGCTGGATGGAAAAGCCAGGGTTTGCGAGACTTGAATAGGTGGCTCGCTCGGGAGACACGGGGTTCGAGACATCTATAAGCTCATAAATCTGCAAGGAGGCCGGGGAAAAATCTATAGAAGAATTGTGGAGAAAAATATTGTCGAGATGATACTTCGACGAATATTTTCGAGTTTCCTTTTTTTATTTGAGATGGGGAATAGTTCAAATGTTTATGCTTGATTTTATTGATATTGGCAGGAAACGTATCGAAGACCTTATTTAAATGTTTAAATAAACACTGAGAGAATGTTAATTGGATGGGAGAACAATGTGTAAAGGGCACGAAATTTGTGTGTCTCCCACACAGTGGGAGAAATGAGTTCATGTAAAAATGACTATGCTTTGCAGAATTTTATATGCTTCATTTGGGCTTTTATGCAACATTTCAATGTTATTTGTCTATTCTCATTCAGTCCTCAAATGTCCTCAAGAAGAAAAATTTACACAATTAAGTGTGAATGCCACCTTGGACATAAAAAAAGTTAAGTTTCAGTAATTTGTTGAGCCTGTTCAAAACTTCACTTTGTTCACTTTGAACAGAACATAACACTTTTGTTCAACTTTAGTTTGAGATTTTAACACGTTTTCGTATGATATTGTACTTTAGCATAAAATATAATACGATGCGTACAATATTTTCATATATTTTCATTCAAAAGTAATCCGACATCACGTGATTCTAGTCACATGGTCATGGTCTGTGACTTTACTTTTCTACGTGGTAATTTTCTAAACAAAGCAAAGTAGACATATATTTAAGCCATATCTACAAAACAACGTCTTTGAGTATCAGTTTCAATTGCTCAGCGGGTTCGCGTCCACACTCTAAAAAATGTTCTACTTGTGCTTAGAATACAATATTCTTAAATAAATCTTCCGATCATAATACGTTCTATTATGTAACAGAAGATTAAGTTTATTATAAGAAAAGCAGTTTTCTTATTAAAAATATAAATTATTCTGAAACACGACTGCTATCCATTGCATACAAAGAGAAAAATTCTACACATAAGAATAATTATTCTCAACACTTATTCAGAACTGCCGGCCGACATATTTTTTTGTGTCATTGTGTAAATGTATTTGGATGACTCACTTCGATAATAAATATATTAAAACGGTGGGGTATTGCCGAAAACGAAATTGAAGAAGTGGAATTGTTCGGATTACATAAAAGTTATGTTGACGAAACACAGTAAACTGTTATAGCGACTGATAACGGCAACGCACGTAGTGATTATGAGACTCGTTCGATATCATAATCTATAAACCATGAATGTAGCAACGTAGGAGGAATTTCATTCCTCTTCAGAATAATTATTCTTATCATAATCGGATTACTCTCTAGAAGATTTTATTCTACACATTAGTAGAAATATTCTTGTCCAAATTTTGAATGGAAAATCCGGTTATCATCAGAATATTTCACTCATTATAAGAAAAAATTTTTTACAGTGCATATAAAATTTTATTGTTAATAATAAAATATCTTTAAAATTTAATAAACTAATTTTTTAACCCGCATACAGTTCAACCATGCAGATGGCGTGAATAGCGCATAAATCTGATGCTTTAATAGCGTATATACCGTAAAAAATAAATTCAATGACAGTCAATGTCAAGTGACGTTGACTATCATTGTTTATGTTCCTTATTTTAAATAAACTTTGTTTGTTGTACGTGCATGGAAAATGCCAGTTTTCTTCCTGGAAATGAGAAGGAAATTAATACTTATCCGTGTTAAAGTGATTTGTCAAGCATTATTTACTAGAATTAGTGTATTTTCAATTTATATTGTTTATGTATTAAATTAATATTTATAAATATAATCC
>JABFPW010000023.1:0-14374 GCA_022817205.1 Oxyteleia sp. ZL-2020
ACGGCTTCAGTACTAAGGTCCTTGTCAAGACCTACCCCGTTGCCAGGGTGTACCTGGAACGTATAAAACCCAATCTTGAGGGTGTTCCGAGAGATTCAGCAGGTAGCCAAGCAGTACTAAGAGTAAGTTCACACATACATTTCTACATTGTTTTATTGTAACTGTTATATATTTTATATATTGTCCTATTTTCGCACATACATTTCCTACATTGTTTTATTGTAACTGTCATATATTTTATATATTGTCCTATTTTCGCACATACATTCCATACAGTTTTATTTTAATTATCATATATTGTTCTATTTTATCGATCTACACTGTTTTACTTTGATTGACATATATTTTATATATCGTTCGATTTTATCAATCTACACTGCTTCATTTTTGACATATAATTTATATATTATTCTATTTTAAATTTAACACTCGTTTCTTTTTCTTTGTTAGTGAAAGTAACAAAGAAGGAAGCCTTAAGAACTCTTGAGAAGCAACTTCGGAAGCAAACTAACCGAGATTGCTTCAAAAAGGAAAAGAAGTTTGCCCTCTGGAATGTAGCTCTAATTAAATATAAAATAGAAAATCTTAACAAATATCAAAATATAGAATTATCGTCAGGTGCTCCCATCTTGGAGGGAAAATCGAAAAACCCTCCTTGTTGGAAGCTTTCTCCCATCAAAGTTCCATATTCCAAGCTACCTCAAAGGGAGAAAAAAGGAATATTCAAGGAATTATTTGATGACACATCCGATTTCCCTAAACCACCCCCTCCTTTAAATCCTGTCACGTTACTCCCTCAAGATCCTAGACCACAACCAAAACCTCAAAATCCGCCTTAACCTTTTCGTTTTTATAAACCGTCACTATTTCTAAGTTTTGCGAGATTTCTACATTTTATTATATCATAATTTGCGTCATTAGATTTAGTACACACCAAAATTTAACATAACCAATTGTATTAGATCTAAGTTCTTGAATATATGAAAATTGTTATTATTTAAAAACCTTTTGTTCATTTCACCCTTTGCCCATCCTTTTCGTCTCTTGTACAGACCATTGTGGACACGAGGGTGATATTATTTTAGGATAATATTGTCCTCATGTCTCGTTGTTGTGCCCTGCTTCTCAGGACATAACAGGGGCATAAATTTTGGCGCAGTCGGTAGGACATCTGAAAATAGGATTTTGTGATTACATGAGCTTTTGACAAGTCTTTTTGTGTTTTCGCAAAGTCTTAATCCATACTGGTCTCAAAGGGACGAAATTGTGAGCAAACTTAAAATACTTAAAAATCTATTTTAAGGGGTTGATTCAATCACTATAACCCCAAAATCTGAACCTGTCTTTAAAATCACATATTTGATAAAAACTTTAACTCCGATTAAGATCTCGCAGAACTTACTAAAAACGAATTAGAATACCTTTTTTCTCCACTCGTGAAAATCCACACTTTCCTCTACAAGCATTACTCTAATTATTTGCGTATAATTATAAATGAAACCACAGATTTAGCGCACGATAAAATAGTATTGTCAGAACTTTTTATACAAAGTATTGAGTTATAAAGGATAGCTTTATGCCTAACATACCTAGAACCCCCCCCAAAACTAGAAGCTCAGATAATCTAACTCACGAAGAATTACCTCCAGGAGGAGAGCGAGAAATTCGTAGAAATCTTGATCAAGCATTTACCGAGAGCAGGAAAAACGATTTACTTTCGCAAATTCTCGGTCAATCAAATAATCCACTAGATAATCAATCAAACAGTCAATCAAAAAATCAATCACACAACCTATCAGACAATAAATCAGACAATCAATCAGATAATCAGTCAAACTACCATTCTGACAATCAGTCAGAAGATAGTGAAGAAGTAGAAATCATGGCAGATAATAATAACTTCCATACTGTACGACTTCGAGACGCATTAGATGCAGTCCCTAAATTTTCCGGAACTGAGCAGCATGCAACTTTTAGAGAATTCACGGCATGCTGTGAAGACGCAAAAAATATGTTGCCTGCTGCAGCAGAGGAAAATTTAGTGAAGCTAATTCATACCAAATTGCTAAATGGCGCAAAACATGCCAGCCGTGGACAAAATTTCGTGACAGTAAAATCCTTAATTGACTATTTAAAAAATATATATGCACCTCGACAGTCAACTACAGTATTACGGGGAGAATTAGCTAGGCTATATCAAAGGTATGATGAAGATGTCCCTACATACATAAATAGAACTCGTGAATTAGCTACTACTCTGATAGAAGCTTATAAAACAGAGCATGAAAATGATTGTCCTGATAATGTAAGAGTAGAGCTCGAGAAAGAAGTAACTCAAGCATTCTCTCTTGGATTAAGGCATGAAATTTCGAACAAAATAACAAATGAAGAATCTCTCAACGATGCAGCTTTTAAAGCCATCCAAGTTGAGGCCAGATTACGAGCACAAGAAGCTTTAAGACCCACAGTAACAACTGCCAAACAAAAAATGGGGACATCACATTGTATAATTTGTCAAAAAAATTCACATAATACCGAAGAATGTAGATTGTTAAAAAATCTTAGAGCTAAAATTAATGTAGTCCAAACCACTACATCTCCAGATAGTAATAAAAATCCAAAATGTCAAATCTGTGAAAAAGTTGGGCACATTGCCAAAGACTGCTACAGATATAAGAATCTTGTTTCACCATTCAAGTGTACAGTATGCGGCAAAACAGGCCACATAGCAAAAGATTGTTATCAAAACAAAAAAACGATTGTACAATGTCAAATTTGTCTCCGATCCGGACATACGGCTAAAAATTGTTATCAAAACAACAAGCCACAAATAAAGTGTCAAGTATGTTCAAAAATCGGACATGAAGGAAAAAATTGCTTCCGTCTTAAACAAAACAACGGTGATAGTAATAAATCTTCTGTAAATAACCAAACGTCTTGCCGGTATTGTAAAGAAGTAGGACATCAATTAGAAAACTGTGAATTAAGAGCAAAAAATAATGCTAGACGACAGGGAAACTTGATTTCCCTCCCTCAAAGGAGGGAGGCACTCGAGAATCCACCCACAATGTCCAAAGTAATATCAGAAGTTTAAATGTTCCTATCCATACCATAACCTCAGATACTCCAAACATTTTGTTAAATCTTATTGACCCCATATTATTATTATTGGATACTGGAGCTATGCCTAATATTCTAAAACTAAAAACGTTAAAAAATAAAATATTAATGAAAACAAATAAAATTTTGCATTTAAATGGGATCACCAAGGGAGTAGTAAAAACTTTGGGAACCGTAAAAATCCATGTCTTCGGACATGACATATACTTCCATATAGTCCCCAATAATTTTCCTATAAAACAAGATGGAATTTTGGGATCTGAATTTTTCCAAAAAACCAGAGCAAAGATTGATTATGAAAAAGAACACTTACAAGTTAATAATGAACAGATTTCATTTCAAAATAAATCATTTGTTCTTCCTCCTAGAACGCAGAAAATAGCGTATTTTGTAGTAAAAAATAATATTAATGAAGGGTTTCTCCCACGAACAACACTAGCACCAGGCATATTTTATGGAAATATATTAGTAAAAAACCAAAATGGAAAAATTTACATCCCAATTTTTAACTTGAATGATAAAGAAGTAAGAATTAGATTACCCCCTGTAGAACTAATGGAGTTTGAATTGATCAACGGAAAATCCATGCTTGCTAACAATCTCTGTTCTCCTTCCAAGAATGTCCTGTTCGCAAACGACCATCCCTGTCAATTCAGAGAATCCAAGTCCACACCGTTTCCTACGGACACCCCCTTTTCTCCTTCTAGTTCTTCAACTCAAAACTTTTCAAAACCCTTTTATCCAGTTAATCAAAATTCCAAAAAAGAATTAATAACGAATAAAAAACGATTATCTGGAAGACGAAAAAGAAACCTCAAAAATAAGAATAAGATCTATACCATTCAAACATTAGGAAAATGTGAAAGAATAAAAAATTTAGTAAAAATAAAACACTTAAACCCGGAAGAAAGATTAAGCGTGGAAAAACTAATTGAAGAAAACGCGGATCTCTTCCATTTACCAGAAGAAAAATTAACCTATACACCCGTTTTAACCCATAAGATACCCACAACCGATGAAAGACCCATAAACGTCAAGCAGTACAGGTTCCCTCCTACGTTAAGGCAAGAGTTGGACAAACAAGTCGAAAAACTCTTGGAAGATGGGATAATAAGGCCATCCAAAAGTCCATTCAACACACCTGTGTGGATTGTGCCTAAAAAACCCGATTCTGATGGAAATAAGAAATGGAGACTAGTCCTAGATTTCCGAACCTTAAACGAGAAAACCATAGCTGACGCGTTTCCAATACCTAATATTGTGGATATTCTCGATCAACTAGGGGATGCACAATATTTCTCCATATTTGATCTGGCATCTGGTTTTCACCAGGTACGTATGGATCCGGAGGACAGTCATAAAACTGCCTTCTCGACTCTATACGGACACTATGAGTTCGCAAGAATGCCTTTCGGCCTGAAAAATGCACCTGCTACATTCATGAGACTTATGGATTTGGTGTTAACAGGTTTAAATGGTATTGAACTATTTGTGTATTTAGATGACATCGTCATCTATGCCAAATCATTGGAGGAACACGATAGAAAATTCAAGCATTTGACGGATTGCTTGAGACAGGCCAATCTCAAGCTACAACCCGACAAATGTGAGTTTCTGCGTAAAGAGGTTACTTATTTGGGACACATCATCGGAAAAGATGGGATTAAACCCGATCCAAAGAAAACTGAAGCAATAGATAAATTTCCAATACCAAAGAAAATGGTAAATATACAACAATTTCTGGGATTAACAGGATATTATCGTAGATTCATCGATAAATATTCTCAGATAGCAAAACCCCTAACTAAACTAACGCAAAAAGACGAACCGTTTGTATGAACAGCAAAAACTGGAACTGAACAGCAAAAATCATTTAATATCCTACGTAAAAAATTATGCGAAGAACCCGTTTTACAATATCCAAATTTCACAAAACCTTTTGTTATAACCTGTGACGCCTCTAATTTTGCAATAGGAGGAATACTGAGTCAAGGTGAAATAGGCAAAGATAGGCCTATAATGTACATCTCTCGAACATTAACCTCCACTGAACAGAAATATAGTACATACGAAAAAGAAGCATTAGCAATTTTGTATTGTGTTTTCAAGTTCAGACCATACGTTTATGGTAGACGGTTTACTATAGTAACCGACCATAAACCATTGGTTTGGATGAGGACCTCCAAAGATCCTACGTCAAGACTCACTCGATGGAGATTGAAACTCGAAGAATATGATTTTGACGTAGTGTACAAAGCAGGCAAGACCAATGTAAATGCGGATGCTCTTTCTCGAAATCCAGTAGACTGTTGTGTCATCAACAACATCCCAGTACGAAGATCAAGTAGAATTAAAAAACCCTCTAAATTAGGAGAACAATATAGGCAGCAAATACTAGAAAAGAATAAGGAAAAATCTAAGTCTCCACAAGAAACAAATAAAAAGCGTGGACGACCCAAAAGAAATATAAATACAGAAAATCAGTCAACAAACCAAGAAAATCATATCCATAAGGAAAACATAAGTAATTCGAAACGAAAACCTAGAAAAATTAAACCCCCACAAAAAACAAAAGAAAAACGTAGTTTACCCAAGGAAAATCTGGATGAACCAAACATTCAAGAAAATCTAAATAATGAAGAAAATGAAAATAATTCAGAAGAAGATAAAGAAGGAACCAATGAACAAATAGATCTAGAAAATATAGTATCAAATAACGTAATAGAAACAAGAGATCCATTATACATTCGAAATGATAATTTCGCTTACTTTTTAACCCAAGACAATAAACTCATAGATGAACCAACACGAACTTTAGCAAATAAAATTAAAATACCAAAATTAAAAAATTTAAAAATAGGTCAAACCCAAGTACATAGAGGAGGTCGAAGATATTACTTCGGGCTACCAGTTGTAGAAAAATCATTGGATGATAATTATGGCACAAAAAGGGCATTAGAAGTAATTGATAAATGTTTAATTGAATTATATAAAATAATAGAACAAAACCCTAATGTATGTTCATTCAGTATAGCAAAAATAGAAGAAGTAAATGGTGTAAAATGGAAAGACATAGAAAGTAAAATAATCAAAATATTTAAAAATGCAGAAATTAAAATTTATGTTTGTTTAGGAATAGTTAAAATACCGTTAAAATCCCTACGATACGATATTATTAAAGAAACTCATGAGTCAACTGTTTGTGGCCATAAAGGTGTATTCAAAACCTATAAACTTATTAGGCAAAATCATTTTTGGAAAAATTTAAAAACTGACGTTTATAATTTTATAAAACAGTGCTTGCCCTGTCAATTAAATAAGCTAGTTAGGAAAAAAACAAAACAACCAATGACTATAACTGATACCCCAGGTACCGCATTTGAGAAAATTGCCATGGACCTTGTTGGCCCACTCCCTGAAACAGATTTAGGAAACAAATATATTTTGACAATCCAAGATCTACTAACAAAATATTGTATAGCCGTCCCATTGCCTGATGCAACTGCTAACTCAACAGCAGATGCATTTATCAGAAGATTTGTATGTGTCTACGGTAGTCCAAAAGCGGTACTAACCGATCAAGGCACAAACTTTTTGAGTAACCTGATACGATTGCTCGCTAAGAAATTACATATCCAGCAATATAAAACTACGGCATTCCACCCACAGACAAATGGATCCCTGGAACGATCACATCACGTTTTGGTAGAATATTTAAAACAATATGTAAAACAAGATAGCCAGTGGGACCAATTTTTAGAGCTCGCCACTTTTTCTTATAACACTTCAGAGCACTCTGCTACAAAAAGAACACCGTTTGAATTGGTTTACGGCAAGTTAGCGTTACTTCCATCAAGCCAACCCTTGGCCGAAGCTGAGGAATTGAGGACATATGATGACTACTTAATAAAACTAATCATCAAACTCAATAATTTGCAAGAAATTGGTAGAAGAAACTTGATCCAAGCAAAGGAAAAATCCAAAATCCAGTATGATAAACGTATAAATCCTCAAAATTTTAGTCCAGGAGAATTTGTCTTTTTAGTAAAAGAAAAGGGAATCGGAAATTTCGGCCAACATTATACAGGACCTTATGAAATAATTGAAGTACCAGATAACAAAAATATAATTATAAAGATAAAAAATAAAAATAAGTTAATATCAACCGATAGGGTCCGATACTCTCACATAAAAAATAACTTACCAACAGGTTAAAACACAACAACAAGAAAATTATTTGTTTCTTTTTCAGAAAAAAAAAAATGAGACGTAACGAAACCAGGCTAAATAATAAAAAGGTAAACAACTACAAGGTTCCTTGTTCCAAGTCTTGGGACAACGGTGACACTCCAGATTTTGATATAATAGGGCAAATGGGGAATTTGAGGATTAATACTGAGAAGGTACCACATAAGTCTAATCAATTATTCGATATAACCGACATGGGACTCGTCCTTCCCCCACCGGACTCAGGACTACAGAATCCCACAAAATCTCATGAGTGGATAATTAATGAACTTACTTCTCGTATTGAATACATAAAAAAGATCTCATCGAATTGTCCTGGGTAAAGAGGGTGACAAAGCTTCGACTAGATGGGATTAAAAAAGGATTGTACCCTTTCGGTAAAGAGATTTGTGGGTTGTGTAAAGGAAAAGGGTATGATAATGGAGATATTATCAAGGCTAACAGATTTTGCCCTGAATGTGCAGGATTGGGAGTCAAATTCGAGGGTAATGACCATTACCTAATGATCGAATTATTTTATGAACTAAGCCCTAAACCCAACTCAAAAAAGAATAACAAATCACGCTCAAAAAATTCCCGTAATGAAAAAGAACATGTTGACGCATTATTCAAAAAACGAAATTTCTACTATGCTGAGAAAGAATGCCTGGACAAGGGGAAGAAGGACGCTGAGAACTACAACATCAACTTGAAAGGACGAGAGAAATGCTTCAGGTGTAAAGGAAAGGGCTGGTTTGGAATTTACCAGAATGTACCTTTAACCTGCGGTGTCTGTTTCGCAAGCAAAATCAACCTCACTTCTGAGGAATTTGACCGATATCTTCAATTTACCCCTGTCCATTCAGAAAATCCAGACATCAAAAACCTCTATAAACTACATAACAAAATAGTACCTAACAACCAAAGGGGAAAATACCCCCCCGCGGATTATCATCCTCGGGACGACAAATTACTAAATGCTGCACAAAAACTAAATCAATACCCTAACCCTTGCTCATACTATTAAAAAGGAATTGTAACTAATAGCTCTAGTTCAAAATTATTTTAACAAAAGGACCCATACATGTAAAAATAAAAAATTAAATTTTCAAAAATCCCCCGATTCATCAAAATTTTTGTTTTCAATAACTCAAAAGAAGAAAATAATTAACAGGAAGGAAAGGAAAGGAAGAAACAACACGTATTGATATCCACTCCAGATCACTTCTCACTCCGAATATTCAAAGCACCCAGTAAAAGATAAAGAGTCGGGAAAACTCCTCCAAAATGGATCGAGAATTCCTTAGAAACTTAGAGGCAACCCTAGGTAGAAGTAGGCGCGGAGGAAGTCACCGACGTGAACCTATATCCACCAACACGCGAAGACCTCATACCAGAGACGCCTACCAACAAACCGAATCACTGTCAACACCTCGTTCACCAAATCAGGAACAAACCTCCAATCCACGACGAAATCCACATCAAGAACCATACCGAAATCAGAGACGAAGGCGCTATTCACCCCAGAATTTTAGGACCTTCTCTTCTCGGAGAACGCACAACTCATCAGGAGATATCAACTCATTCGACATAAAAATGCTTTGTTTATTGGGATTATTAATTTTACTATCTATGATCAGAGGCAATCGTGCTTTGATTGGATATGATTGTACAGGGAATAGACTGAATATTACTACCTTTAGTTCAACCGAGGTAGGAAAATGTCGTGATTATGTTCCCAAAACAAAAACAGAAGACAAATTATTACAGCTAATTCAAATCGTTAAATTCGATCACACCAATGTTATACATTGCAAAGTTACAGTAGAAAGAGATATTAAATACTGCGGAGTATGGTCCCAAGATTCAACCGTGCCAGAAGGTAAAAAACAATACCTCATAGAAATCAATGAACAACAATGCAGGACTATGCTTAAATATCACAACATCACACTTTTAGGACAAGAAATTAGTGGAGTTTTAGTAAATCACACCAATTATAGATCAATCTTATTATCAGGAAAACTCCAGTCTGACGGAACCTGCAAGGGAGGAGAATACGCGGACTCCTATGGAAGCTGGAGAAATGTATATGTAAAAGCAGAATTAACTATAGAAATCCAAAATTACACAGCCCCTGTAAAATTGGATGAAAACATTATCCAATTTAAATCAGGAGCTACCTGTCCTTTGGAAAGCGGACATTGCCTAAATCCTATTTTAGGATACACCTTTTGGGAGCAAATTCCTCAACAGGATTGTGGACAAAATCAATATGGTACCATACTGAAAGCAAAGGGTACCAAAATCACCAACGAGAACTATAAAATCAATATGACACTATACACCATGAGAGAACAAGACATTATCCTAGCACTAGTAACTCCCATGCCAGTGACACTTTGCGGTCACACTATATGGCGAACCGAACATCCTAAACTCCTTATAGCAGAGATCACCACTATGAACGACATCCGTTTCCCGTTCCAGTATGTTGCTAAAGACGATTTAGACATTTCCACATATTTAAATACACAAAAAATATACGTCAGCCAACATCTTAAACACCAGAATATAAAAACTTATGTGGACATTCTACAACAGAAATGCGATTTGGAAAACCAAAATCTGAGGAATGCTCTCGTACAAGCTACTACTTCACCTGACGAGTCCGCCTACAACATCATGAGAAAACCCGGATTTATGACAGTGGTCGCCGGAGAAGCAATTCATCTAATAAAATGTATACCAGTAGAGACGGTTATAAGGCAAACCAACGAATGTTATTTAGAATTACCCGTCTCTAGGGGTACAGAAGCATTATTTCTGTCTCCTCGAACACACATCTTGAAAGAATTTGGTACCCAAACCACTTGCAATACTATAACCCCACCAATGTACAATTTGGAAGGAGTTTGGTATAAAGTTTTACCAGATCTTATCGCCGTACCATCTCCAGACATCTTACAACCTATAAACAAAAATGACTGGAAATCCGAAATACCCGGAAACTTAGCCATCACTGGAGTTTATTCCACACCAGATCCAGATAACCTACGAGATAGAATAATGTATCCTATGGAAAAAGATGCTATTCTAGACATGATAGCCAGAAGAACCGCAATCCAGATAGAAAAACTCCGAAACAAAGAATTTTTCGAAACAACAACTCAAAGAAGCTGGAACGAATTCCATTCCGAATTTTTATACTTTGGGACCTGTAGTTCAGCCCTACTAGGGATATTCATATTAATTACAGTAATAAAGTTGCTGATAGATACCGTTGTAAATGGAATTGCACTCTATACCATTTACGGATGGAGCATACATTTACTGGGATCAGTTTGGAACTCTATTACAGGACTCCTTTTACACTTGGGTCGACATAGAGAGAGACCCAGAGAAAATCAACCTACTGAAGACACGGAAGAAACAGAATTACAATTAATTGATCTTCCCGAAAATCCTGATCATGAACTTTTAGAGAAAACCAAACTACTTAAAAACGAAGATCCAACCCTTTCCACTTTTGAGACACAAATTCCGTCCAGAGCATATTCAGATACACAGCTCATTATTAAAAAACCTGGGGTGGAATTGAATAGGAAAACATCATTTTAAATCCCATAATATTATAAAGTTTTTTTTTTATAAAAAAAAAAAAAAAAAAACCCAAATTCTAACTAATTAATTTAAAACAGTTGCAAGGAGAAACCATTCGGACTGAAGCCATATCAACGATCCAGTTATCAACAATACCAACAATGCAACAACTACTACTCATATTGATAACACTACTCCAGGGTAGAACCACTGCAAACGTAATGTTTACTTCCGGTTTATTGATAGAAAAATGTACTCAAATTCGCCTTGTAACGGACCAAATCAAGTACATTCATTTTGTCAATTTTCAACCACTACATGAAAGGTTGGATGAGCTGAGGTCATGTGTTGACGATTTAACTTCACACAATTTGACTATGCCAGAAAATCGGATTAAATTACTGAAACAACAAATCAAATTCATCGACGAAATTGTGGAAAATATAGAGGCAGTAACTACAACAAGGAAATCACGAAAAACCAGAGACGCTCCACTTCAGTTCATAGGAAACGTCATGAAATCAGTATTCGGAACAGTAGTTGAACCAGATCTTGAAAATATACAGGCCGTAACAAGAGCAAATCAATTGAAACTTGATGAGGTTCAAACCTTATTCGAGAATCAGACCTTCATTATAAAACAAGGATTTGAGAAAGTCGACAAACATGTACAACACCAGAAAAATCTGACCAACCAATTAACTATCCATTTGAACGCCGCTCAAAGACAAATCATACAAAATTCTGAACACCTGGCTAATTTAAAAATAAGCCAAGACATAGATCTTGCTTTGACAGAACTCGAAATATCCATCAATATTCTGAAAACTGAATATAACGATCTATTACAAGCCATACTTTTTGGAAAAAAGGGAATACTACATCCAAAAATTTTAAAATTACAAGAAATTTACAAAGAATTGGCTGGTAAACCCGAGAAACAACTTGAAATACTGAATGATTACGATACCTTTTTGAAATTAGTTGAGATTAATATTGCCTACAACAAAAAACAAATAATATACGTTATTCACATACCAGTCATACCCTCAGAACATTTCTTTTTATATCATACTAAATCCTTGCCTACAAACACAACCTTAGGACTTATTTATATTAAACCCAAATCTGAATATTATATTACAAGTCCAAACAAGCAAATATATTCTTTCATAACCGCAACAGATCTTGCATTATGCAAATCAATAAAAACAGAGCTAATATGCAGGGAACCTACAATATTTCAGATGGCAACACCAAATGCTCCATGTGAAATTAGGATAATTTTCAAAATGCATTTAGACTCAATATTAAGTTGCGATGTGAACGTTGTAAAAATCCTCAAAAATCATTGGATTCGATCCTATGATCCATACAAGCTAATTTACTCTGTGAATAATCCTGTCAAAGTAAAGATACTATGCCCAAAAATCAACAAAATATTGAACATCACAAAAAATGGCGAAATTGGATTAGTAGAAAGTTGTCGGGTTGAATCTAAGGATTTCCTATATGAAACTCCAAAAAATAAAACTGTACGAAGTCAGAAAACATTAACACTTGATATTAAGTTAAATTTGAACAAGAAAGTATCAGAACTAGGTATGGCATCCGAATCAATCAAGGAGATCTTAAAAATTGCAATAGAAGAAAATCATGGAATTGACGCAGACTTAGGCGTAGAAATAGCTAATTTAAATGATATTATAAAAACCTCTCAAAAAATTAGTGAAAAATATAAAAACAGCCAAATAGAATACAACCAAGCTATTTCTGATCTAAAATACTATGTACCCATATCAATAATAATCATCATAGTAATAACAATAGGACTTTTTGTACTGAGGAAATTAGTAAAATAATAAGAAAAAAAAACCCCACTAAATATGTATAAGGAAAAAATAAAAATAAAAAAAAAATGGTTCACACATTTTTCAGAAAGATAAAAGAGAAAGAAAAGAAAATTAATGAACCTCAGAAGGAAGTTGGACCTGTTTTCCGAAGTAATGGAAAACCTCATCAAAGAAATCAACCCTGAACAAGATCTGCAACAAGAATCCATGATTCTTCAAATCAACCCTAACGAAAACAAGGAAGATGATACCCCTCCAGAAGTACCCATAGAAGAATTCAATTCAGACTTTTTGGAAACCATAGATGATCTTTTATCTCAAGAGCCCACCACCAATAATGAAGAAATCTTCCCATATTGTACCAGTACAATATGCAGTCAGATCTGGAGTCTTGGCGAAAAATGGATCTGCAAAGATTGTGCAATCGATCATCCAAACAACGAATATGTACTACTCCTTGAAACCAGCCACCGGTGCCATTTTGGAACCAATAATTTGCAATGCCATTTCTGCAAAAACATCCTTTTCGTTTGGACACCTATGATGCATTGTGACTATTGCATGAGAATAGAGTCCTGGATGTATATTGAAGCAACAAGATTACTTAATCTCTAACCATAACATTATAAAATTAAAAACTGCTTAATATAAAAAAAAATATATAATAAATAAATTAATTTGGACCGGAAAATAACCTACCCACTGATTAATTTAAAGAATCCAAATTTATGACAAAAGCGAAAAGAACCTATTTTAATTATTCAAACACATATTCCACAGCGACACAAAAAGGCATTAACAGGATTATAAAATTATGTTAAAACAGGAAAAAGGAAACTATGCAGCTACCATACTCAGCCATTGTCGAAGAGTTATTAGGACCAGGGGATCCAGTCATTCAAATTGATGGAAATCTACCCACCGATCACCCAGAATTTTATTCTACGTTACTATCAAGCAAATGTTATACATTCCAACCCGGACAACAAATCGTTTTTCAATTTCCCCGCTCCAAACGCCTCATATGTCCACCATGTCTTTTACTAGCACGAATGAATGATAATCAACAACTAGTGAGACACACTGGATGGCATACAATATCACGAAACCCTCGACAAACATGCTGTTTATGCTGTCATCGGGAACTCTTACAGGAAAAAGCAGCACATGAATGTCGCGAATGTATAGAAGAATCAATATCAAGTGAATGGGATATCTTACACTCTTATGAGGTAAATGTTATCACTAGGTGGTAACATGGGTATACCAAAACAAAAGAACATCCAAATCCCAGATGCCGTCACCTTCGCAAACATGGTACATCAAATCACAAGCAAAGAAGTCCAGCAGCTGTTGGTGCGCCTACTGCGATATAGCTCTTTTTCACTTGAATCCTGCTGTCCGATTACGCCTTTTTGAGCGATTGGGACAAAGAAACCTACACGAAGAAATATAAAATTAATGGAGATGAAATAAAGAATAAATAAAATTATATATATATATATCTAATAAATAAATATACACATGCAAAAAAAAAAAAAAAAAAAAAAAAAAAAAAAAAAAAAGAAAAA
>JABFPW010000024.1:0-14319 GCA_022817205.1 Oxyteleia sp. ZL-2020
TGGTAAAAAGAATCGAAATCTGCTCATCTCGTACGTTAATTCGTTCGTTAATTATCAATTAAAAATATTCGTCAACAAATTTTTTTGAAAAAGGACCGAGAATTTAAACTCGAATCATCGGCGAGAGATCACCCTAATAACAATAACACGTAAAAACTAATTATTTTAACTATCAACGTTTATTTTACGTTCGTTATTAATATTTGTTACGCGACGTTAATTAATGAATCGTTTACGCGATCGACAATAACAAGAATTTAAAATCAAACGTCAACGATTTCAAATTTCCCTCCGTCGGCGTCGATCGAACCGAGCGAGATTCGACCGGCCAATCACGGAACGAATAAAAGCATAACGTTGGCCAACTTCGGAGCTGTATCACGGGTTTTTTATTTAGGGACTAGAGCATAGCGCGCTTCGCGCGCTACCTTTGATAAATTATGAAGGATTAACATTTATCCAATGTTATTTATTACACGACACAACAAAACAAAATGTAAATATCACGTTTTACGTTTGTCAACAAATTACACTTTTAACCAGATGTAGAAATTTTTCCTCAGGATGACTATTCATCGCCGCCAATTCCTAATTTATTATTTTTGAAATTTCTTATTTGTGGTATGTGGTAACATTTTTTCCTTTTGTAAAAATTAGATTAACTTTTCTATTCAAATTTAGCATTCAAAAGAACAACTATTCAAATGGGGCCATTTCTACCTGTCATTTTAAATCAAATACAGCATCATCTGTATAATCTGTATAAATAGCATAATATATGAGCAGAGTATACAATTGCGAAATATGTATAGATTGCGCAACAAAGCTCATAGGAAAAAAAGCTGTTTTATTCATAATTTTGTATTATAAATAAATTAATCTATTTAGTCAACAGACAATATTTAGTATATTTTTATTTTTAAGAGTGATGCTTATGACAATTTGTTGTGTAGAAATATTAGTGCATAGCCATGATATAATCTAAACATATATTCGTGTCTGAATTTCAAGTTTAAGCCATTTATAAAAAATTAGATGACATTTATATAGAATTAAACTTTCGACCAAACAGATTGTGAATATAATTATTTTTGGGAAATGAAAAATACAACAGCAGATACCGATAAATTGATCTCAACATTCTGATATATACATTTTACAAAATTTATTTGGTAATTAAATTAAAATATAGATATATAATTACTTTATAAGGTTTTTTATTCGTTATAAAGAATTAAAACTATATTTGTGTACAATACAGTAATAAACAATAATAAATATTCTACGAACAAATACATAAATAACAAAATATTAAATCAATTTAATGTATGTACATTTTGTTCTTCTTCGTTATTTTCTTTTCGTTCAGTAGATTTCAAGCGGGCATCTACATAGTAACACTATCTACATGAGAATGTTGAAGCGGTAACTTCCGGATATTTTTTTATATTTGGATATAGTAGTCTGGTTTCGTAATAACAGTTTACTACCGGTGATAGAGGATGTTCTTGGATCTGAGAAAATGAAATTAAACTATTACGTTTATTGAGCTTTGCTACTATTGTTATGATTAACACATTGAAACAGATTACATACCCCTCCAACATTCACCGACACACACAAACAAAACATAGCAGCCGCCCACCAATGCTTTTCTAATGCTAACCCTAGCACAGACGCACTATTCCCACGCTCCTCACACGGAGATTCTAGAAGTAGTATCTGCTTCAACGAGTTAACATCTTAGAAATTAAATTATCAAATTGTTTACTGAATTTTCCAAACGCTATTGAGTCTGTTCACATTTACCATAGAATTTATAGTATCATTAATTATGTTAGGTACGTGAAAACGTGTAAATGGACACTTTTAGATGTTCCTTTCTATTTGAATAAATATGGTAAATTGCTTTCATACAGATAGCTTACTTCTGGTAATAGAAGTTGTTTTTGAATCTGAAAAAATTAAATTAGTCTATTATTTTTATTGTATTTTACAATTATTATTTCTATTAATGTTTTAGAAATTAAATTATAAAAATACTTACTGCCTTTTTTCAAACGCTGCAGAACCTACTCATATGTACAATATAATTTAACCCATTTTCTACGGTGGGAATAAAGGTTAATAATACATCTACACGAATATCGTAACATGGCTCGTTCCTCCTGTCAATACTTAGCATCGTACAACACAAAAATCTTGTTACGTATTTGATAGCACTGCGGCTTCGTGTCTTTTCTTTTTCTATTTAGACAGGTTTAAATTTTAGTCATAAACACACAACTTTAAAACAGTAATTTCTACAACGATTTTCGACGTTCCATAGGTAATGGGTTAAAGTACAAAACAAATTAGAGGATAGAGAATATGAATCATTTCATAGAGTGATTACTTGAAATTGCATAATGATAGGCCCAATTTATGAAGTTCTCTTCTAGTCCGGAGATTCACCGGTGAAGCGTTTGGCCTTGAAAAAGGCTGATTTACCATTTACCTTTTTGGTCTTTAAAAAGGTCAATGTTAAAGTTTTACCTTTTCAGCCTTGAAAAGGCCAAATTGTTATACTTTTGTCTTTCAAAAAGGCGAAGTTAAAATGTTTTTTAATATAGACCACTGAAATAAATTATTAAATTATCTGCAAACTAAATACTTACTATTGTATGTATGTAAATTTGTATGTATTATCCCTGCAATAAATATTTGATAAAACGAAATCGAAAAACTGATTTTATTGTTATTTTTTTCTATGCCATTTTATTCTGTTCAATGCCGAATTTGAATTCCTGTTTATTACATTTTTTTGCAGAGATCAGAAAATCTGTATCATTCTAATGCTATGAATTACATGTTTAAGTAAAAGTATGAATTATGAAAGTACTATTTTAATTTAAGCAAATATTGCTTTACATATTATTGGATGAATTATTATTGTACTAATAAATAAATTCCAATTATATTTTAATGTAACATTTCCTTGTATCCGTAATTTTGTAATTTAATCATTATTGGTGTGCTACCACGCGTGCTACCTTTGATTAATTGTGAACGATAATTACTTAAAAAACGACACGTATTAAACAAAATTTAAATATCATCATAATATGAGTTTTGTAACAACTGATAAAAACAGGATATGTGATAAAAGTAACATAATTTGCTCTTATTCTAAGGTAAATGTTATATTGATGCAAATTAAGTTTAACAAAATTATTTGAAAATATTATATTACTCAGAATTCTTAAATTATACCTTTAAAATTCAGGGGAAAAATATGTTACTTTGCATGAAACCAATATTTTTCATTAAACTTCTACGTCATTTCGTACAACTTATACAGTACAACACAACAACATCAAGAGAGTCGGTAGACTCTCTTCGACAAGACTTTTTATGATTATATTTACTTGAAATTGTAGCTGTAAAATATTTGTTGGTGATGGATTAATCAAATATTTCTTTGTATACGTAGTTTTTAACCATATTGTTTCCTCTGCCTTTATCCAAATATACTTTTAAAGAATCCCACGATCTTACTCGAGAAAAGGCAACATACAACTGACCGTGATTGAATACATCTTTTCTTAAATCAATAGCTACTTTGTCAAAAGTTTGTCCTTGTGATTTGTTAATCGTCATGGCGAAAGCTATTTTAACAGGAAATTGTCGTCTCTTAAATGTAAACGGATAAAGATTTTCACAATACAACGTAATGCGGTTTAAAAAAACGATCTCTCCTGATTTATCGCCATTCAAAATTTTACATTTTAGTAAATTGTTACCCAACTCCAAAATCAATAATCGAGTTCCATTGCACAAACCTTCACTAAGATTCAAATTTCTGATCAGCATGACAACTGTGTATTTTCGTAAACGAAG
Organism: Oxyteleia sp. ZL-2020; assembly: GCA_022817205.1. Classification (NCBI taxonomy): domain Eukaryota; kingdom Metazoa; phylum Arthropoda; class Insecta; order Hymenoptera; family Scelionidae; genus Oxyteleia; species Oxyteleia sp. ZL-2020. The sequence continues at coordinate 3,880 of JABFPW010000024.1, forward strand.
CTCGTGAGGTGGCAAACTTGCAGGATTCAAAGAGTTTAAATACTCTGGCAGAATAGCTTCATTAAGATCATGATTGTCTCCTGTAGTTTCAGCCGTATCCACACTTGTGTAAACTTTTTCAGTTGATTCATCTAGTAGATTGACTACTTCTTTATTAATTTGATCTACATCTGCATTACGAGCCGAAAGAATGACACATTTATTTGTATTTGTATATCGTTTTTCTTTTATCAGAGTTTCATATGTTGTCTTTACAATATCCGCATTAACATTAGCTAAACAGGAAGATGGAATTTCAATGTTGTCTGAATGATCGTTTAGCAAACCATCTCCAAGTTTCAACAAATAGTCTGCAAACTCACGTTCTTGAGGTAAAGTTCGCATATTTTCATTTAACGAAAAAATCTTAAAATTTGACCATAAAACGCTGAATTTGATTGACAGATTTACAATTTCCGAACGTGTTCCTCTTTCCTTTATAGGTAAAAGCTGCCTAAAATCACCACCAAGAATAATAACTTTGCCACCAAAAGCTATGTTATTTTGCATTAAGTCTCTTAAAAATTGATCCATCACTTCCAGCGCGTAGCGAGGTGCCATCGGGGCTTCGTCCCAAATAAATACATCCACAGATTTCAAGTATTGAGCTTCTTTCGACTGAAATTTAATGTTTGATGTCGAGTCAGGATAAAGTGGAACAGGTAGCCCCAGAGTTTTGTGAACGGTTTTCCCATTTGGCAGTAACGTCGCAGCAATACCGGTAAAGGCCATTGCATTCACAATTTTTCCTTGTGATTTAAGTAAATGATACAAGGTTGTGTAAATAAACGTTTTACCAGATCCTCCTGGTCCGTTAATGTACAAACATTTCGACTGACTGTTTATTTTACTTTCATTAATCATTTTCAACACATAGTCGACAACCATTTTCTGTTTTGAATTTAACTGGTTGTATTGTTGCTGACCAATAAAAGGATCTCTTTCCAATTCTACTTCCGTTTGTTCTTCAAAACTGTCATCAATTTGATCCATTTCAGGAAATTGTGATAAATCCCAACCTTCTTTGCGCAACATGTTATCAATTTGAACGTAAGCACGTTTCACACCTTCGCGTTGACCAAATTTTCTTTTGTAGTCTTCAGACATCGCAATTTGAAATTCATCCCAAAGTTCTTTCGGGTGAACTGGCTGACAGTGTATCAAAATTCGAACAAATAACAGTCGGAGTCGTCTTGGCATCATCCAAATAGTAGCTTCGTTTAAAGCACGTTTCCACTCATCATCGTCTTCGATAAGACCTAAAGCCAAACACGCACTTGCATACGATTGATGAACTTCGTCATTCACAGTTTTCAAATGATTGTAACTCGTGGCTCCTTTAACATTTAGTAAAAGTATTCGCAGATGGAATAATTCAATTTGAGTTGGGCTTACTGAATACATGCGTCCGATGCAATTAAATGAACTTTTACGTTTTTCCCAACGATAAACGTATTTTCCATCAATAAGCACTTTTTTGAAAACATAGTGCAAAGGAATATCCATGTACAAATATTGCCGAGCATCAGTATCTCGTTTGTTCAAAGCGAAATAGTCCAACAACATTGTCACTCGTTCCAAGGCAGATCTTATAGCGTCTTCGGTTAAATTCTCGTTGTGAATACTTACACTCTGCTCGTTGGATAAATGCACTGGTAACCGTATTATAGCATGACTTTTTTCTTGTAATGGTTTTTCTAGAATTCTCCAACAGGCTTCAACCGGTCCTACGTAACGAGCTTCAACAAAATCTTTGATTTCATCATAAACCAGTTCTTTGTCATTTGAAAACTCACCAATAACGACAGATGCTGCATCGTGACCTTTGTAAATATATTTATATAAATACTTGACCGACTTGATGCTCGATACAATTTCTACGTTTATATGGCAATTGAAAACCGTTGACAATGTCGGACTATATGGAACAACGTATCTATTATCGACAATATATCCTCCGGCTTTCTCGTACAAAACACCGTTATCGCTTCGACGGTATTGTGGATAACCGTTCTCATCCATTGTCGTTTCAGGATGAAAAGCCTTAGGAAAATGTTTGGAGCATTTACCGTTCACCATGCACCAATCACCACAAGGTCCGTGAATCATGTTTTTCATCACAATTTCGTGTAACGTTTTGTCACTTGTTGGATCTGGAACTTCAGCACACACGTACTTATCAACTTTTTCCGGAGTATTGATTTTTTCATTTTGCTTCAATGTTACCAACATATGAACATGTGGTAAACCACGTTTTTGAAATTCAATCACGTAAACATACGATAACACTGCACCAAAAAACTTTTGTCGAACAATGAGATCTACCAGGTAATTCTTCTTGATTTCAAAGACACGAGCACAAATATCTGGTCTGTCTGCAGGTTGTTGACCAGGAAGTAAACTTTCATTAATTTCGCGCCAATTGGGATTGCATGTCATTGTTATGAAAATATCAGGTTTTCCATACTTACGAACAATCGCCATTGAGTCCTGATAATGTTGCATCATGTTACGAGGCGAACCACTAAATGAGGATGGTAAGATAACCATTCGTCCAACTTGTGCATCAGCATGAGTAGCAGCAGTTTGCAGATAATCAATTAAACCTTGATATGATTCTACTCTTAATTTCTTTTGATTTTGATTGCACCAGTTTATTCGGTCTTTTTCGATTTTCACGTAATGATCAACAACCCATTGTTGAGTCAACCTTTTACCCTTTAAAATAGGGTTGTTATCGTCATCTCTTATAGCCATTCGATGTTTAACATACATTAATCTGGTCACTCTTTTTCCATTTGTTTGTTTGATACCGTCGTACCATCCAATAGTACCATGAGGATAAAATAGTGGATAAATCCACGGCTCTACGTTTGCGTTCATCGAACTTACCTTCTTCAAAATTTTATCATGTCTGTTTCGAATTGTAACAAAACTCTCTGGAATTTCTCCGTCAGCTGAAGTTGAGAAAATTATAGCTACTTCGTTAGCTCTTTGCATGTTATATCTTCCACGATCAACGCCTGTTCTATTAGTTAAAAATGCCATCTGCAGATCGGGTACATTCGAACCTAATCTTTCTTCTTGGTTTCGAACTTCTTCGTGCATCATTTGATACGATTTAGCAAACACGTTATAATTACGCAAAATATTATCTAAACTGTGTAGTAAATCATCGTTGAGGTTAGAGTTTTGATTTAGTCGACACTCAGTAGCTTCGTTTGAATCTAAAATGAAAAGTTGTCCATAACTTGCCTGTTCGTTTTCACATGGGTACAAAGCATTGTTCATTTGGTAATAAATTTGCCCTTGGATTTTAAAGCAATATGGTCCTCGTCTTTGGGAATTAAAATTAACCAAGTTTGCATTAAACGATGCAAAAGAAAATGCAATATTATAACCTCTAATTCTTTGAAAAAATTGCGAAGACTTGGGATGATTTCCAGAAAATAATTGTTGAAGTTCATCTGGAAGCGGTGGCAAAGTTTCTAAAATTACCTTTCCATGATTACAACAATCATTGAATGAATTGCCTTTATTAGCAACTTTTTCAGATTGAAAATGTTTAGCAGTGCAATGTTCGCAAATAACATCCATTTTACCTGCGTAATGCTCAATCACATTATCTACATTTATTTCTTGAAATCCCTTTTGACGGGCTCGGTATTTAACTTGTTTTCTACTTGCTGCTGTGTTATCAATATTTCTCATTGGTAATATTTCGACAACATTAATAATGTCAGATGTCACAAGACCATCATTAGTACTTGTATTAAGAGTGATCTCTTGAGCTTCCTTTCTATTCTGAATATGCATTTCATTACCAACTGATGTATTTAATTCAACAAAATGACTCGTAGAAGCATTGTCACTAACTTGTACAGTGTAGGGTGTTTCGGTTGCTAAATGAGGAATATTTTTCGGAAGCAAACTATTTGTTTGAATTATACTGGTCGTTTTTTGCAACTTTCTTTCGCGATAGTTTTTTTGTATTTTAGCTCTTTTCTCTCGTTGTAAACGCTGAAATTCTTCTTCCTCCTCCTGTGAACGTATAATCTTTCGTCTACCCATTTTGAGTATATCCAATTTATTTCAGATATATGTTACACAAAATTGTATTATAAATATAAATATCAAGGTATCAGCTATATTTTGAATTATACACACGATTAATATGATATTAATTATCCAAACCAAGTAAAATATTTATTTAACTCCAATTATCGAACCAATGGTTAAATAAATTCAATTTAAGTATAAAATAAATTATTAAAATAATTAATCTTTATTCAATTCAATTTTCATTATCAAGTTAACCCTTATCAATTAAATTGTTAGTTCAGTTATCGTTTCTACTATCAGTTCAATTATCGTTTCTATTATCAGTTCAATTATCGTTTCTAGTATCAGGTGAATTATCGTTATCACATCGATTATTGTTTAAAAAATTATCTGATCAATTATCATTTAACTTATCAAGTTAACCAATTAAAAATAATAGGTAGGCAATTTAGGTATTTGTTATACAGACGTACAGAAAACGTAAACGATAAACAAATGAAAACGTATTTATATATCCGTTTATTGTTAATATATCAATACGGTTCAATATATATTACTATGTTATTTTTAATAGGCTAACTATTTATCAACTTGAATATTTGTCGTTAAGAACGATCAAATATTCGTTGACTTGGCACGTTTCTCCGTCCGAGAAACGTTCTCGAGTAATTAATAAAATAATTACTCAGAACCTGAAAAAAGAAGTTAAACAACATTATACATTCGCATACACTCAATACTACCTTAATATTACAACATATTTTAAGAATATAAATATTGATGCTAGGTTTACAATCTATTAATGCAGTTCCTTTCAATTGAAATTAAAATAATCATACTTCGAGAATGTTTCACAACTGGTTTTGGTAAATTAAAAAAAATATTTCTCCGGAATATTTAAAAATTGTTTGACTTAACTTAATTTTAGACATTTAATACTTAACAACAAATGCAGTTATTGTAAACAATAAAACTTATTGTAAAAAGTAAATCAGACAGCAGTGAAAAATTATATAAAGTATGTTTTACGTCAACCAATTAGTTTCCAAAATACTTTTCAGTATTTATAACAATTACATTTGTTATTACATAACTTCTGTTTATTGAAAAACAATATTTCATATTTTGACATATGCACCGGTTTCAATTTCATGAAAATTTGTTTTATATTATTTATATTTATAAAATTATTGTTTTATATATTTGTATTATATATTTTACGAGTACTTAAAATGTAATACAAATAAAATAAAATATGGTTACAAAATGACAGATTTTTATTAGAGACACAAAACTTTATTTACAAACGAGTAACATAAACCAATTACTTTTTAAAATACATTTCAATATTTATAATAATTATATGTGTTATTATATGGCAAATTTCTATTGAAAAAACAGTATTTTTATGAAAAATAATGAATTCTTATTTTTGACAATGATATTTACCGATGTTATTTTCATGAAAATTATGAAAATAAACATAGTTTATTTGAAATTTTTATTAGCACTTATTGTTTATATTATTATATTATTTATAATGATTACATTTGTTATAAAATAATAGAGCTTATAAAAAGTATTTAGTTTATGTCATGTAAAACAAAATTTAATGTCAAGAAAATTAATTAAAAATATATCATAGACAGCAGTGAAAAATGGCATAAAATATGTTTTACATAATTCAATTACTTTTTAAAATACTTTTCAATGTTTATAACAATTAAATTTGATATTATAAAACGGATTTATATTGAAAAAAAACAGTATTTTAATGAGTTCTTTTTAAATTATTACGCATTCGTTAAGTTTTTTTACGCCAAAAGTATACTTTTTGCGATTGTTTAATTTTTAATTAATGATAAATTGCTCCTACACGGAAAGAAATGAAGTATTAAAAATTACAACGTTTACGGTGAAAGCTGTGACAAAATGCACAGTTAGAATAGAAATATTTATAGTATAAGTGAACGATTAAAAAAATACGTTGTAAAAATTAAAACATAAGATGTAATTTTTACAACCTATTTTTTAAATAATTCACTTATACTATCAATAAATATGTCTAACTGTGCATTCTCGTCACAGCTTTCAACGTAAACGTTGTAATTTTTAATACTTCATTTCTTTCCGTGTAATGTGAAAATAATGTCGGCGTGGAAGAAACTAATTTCGCCAATAACAGACAATTTATATGCTTTTTTTTCTTCTTTAACACATTTATTGTAACTTATTTCAAATGTGTTACAACGACGTTTCGATCATCTTGAACATGAAGCTCACCGATAGTCAAACAATATTTTGTAACAAAGTTGTTTCTATAAATCCATTGTTAATTTCGTCAAATTGAACATTACAAATAAATAGATAAATGACAATAATCTAGGCATGTGAAATGAGATTTGGTACTGTTCAAACATTTGTTTTTATAATTTACAACAATTTCCATATAAATTATTATAAACCAATTTTTTAATTTCTTCGATGGTCAAGTAACGTGAAATATATAAAAAACATGTTATTTATTATAATATTCTTTACATTTGTTTGGTTGGTGCAATTAAAGAAAGACAAAATTTGAGGCCTATTTCATAAAAAGCCCTGTAAAATTAACAATTTTCTTTTTAAATTATGTCTTAAATGGTACAAACAAAAATTATGAAAAAATTCATATGAATTTTAGACATTATATACAATGTTCTGTTAAATTTTCAAATATTTATTTACATTGTCATCGATTTTTTTTACATAACTTCTTATGAAACATGTCTCAAATTTTGACACTTTTCAATTACACCAACTAAAAAATGTAGAGAATATAATATAAGAATGTTTAAACCATGACAACTACAATTTTCCTTCTTTAACATTTTGAGTAGAATTTCATAACTCCCACTTTGCCTAACATTTCCTCATGTATACACTTACACAAAACAAAAGAAGGCTATGCGAAATGGAGTCATGCTACTACATTCTCATCCCCTCCACTCCTCACACTTAGAATTCTACTCAAAGTGTTAAACATTAATCTACATAATCATATGTTATTTATTATAAAACATTCTTTACATTTGTTTGGTGCATGCAGTTAAATAATGACAAAAATTGAGGCCTATTTCATAAAAAGCCCTGTAAAATGAACAATTTTCTTTTCAAATTATGTCTTAAATGGCACAAACAAAAATTCTGAAAAAATTCATATGAATATTAGACATTATATACAATGTTCTATTAAATTTTCAAATATTTATCTACATTGTCATCGATTTTTCATGGTAAAGAGCCTCCTTAAAACATTTTGTGGTTATAATATGCTGACAACAACAGTTTGAGCGAAAAGAAACATTATGCCGAATAAATCCAAAATTTGTTAAGAAAATAAAACTTTTTCGTTACTCAAGAATCGACTGACCTACTTTCGGTTGATTGAACAATAAGATCAAATATCAATGACTAACTAAGTACTAAATTTGGTAAAACTGCAGAAGATGGGCGCCACGCTAAAATCACTCAAAAATAATGGTAATCGGTTCAGTTTTGCATCCTAATATTTAAAAAAATACTTCTATTGTGCGGATTTTGATTTAAAAAAAGAAATGTTTTTTTTAATTTCTATTTATGTTGGTAAAATGTTCATTATGTTGACTTTCTCTTAAAATCAAAAATTTTTTTTAATGAAATCCGCACGTTAGGAGTATTATTTTACATATTAGGATGCAAAACTGAACCGATTAGCATTATTTTTGAATGATTTTGGCATGGCGCCCATCTTCTGCAGTTCATAATTATGAAGAAAAATGGGCGCCACCCCAAATTCACTCAAAAATAATGTGTATTGGTTCAATTTTGCCCTCTAACATATGGAAAAATATTCCCACTGTGCCCAAATGGATTAAAAAAAAAATTTGAAACAAAATTTTTTGAAAATAATTTGATAAATCTTGACAAAGATTGCCTCAACCTAAAATAGATAATTTTGAGTTTTTTCTGATGTATCTTCACGTCCTGATTACGAATCCGTTATCAGAATGTGGCGCTCACGTACCGTTCCCAAGATGCGACATATAACACATGTGCGACATACAACACATATTTGACACATAGCCCATGTATGAAATATTACACATGAGTGACACATTTCACTTGTGTGACACCTGACCCATATTTGACACATAACCCATGTATGATAGATTACACATGACTGACACATTACACATGGGTGATATGTACCCCATGTGTAGCACACAACACACGTGTGTCACGTAAGCCATGTTTTACATATAATCCTTGTATAACACATTGTTATTTTTCGGTCTTTACATTACCATTTACCATTCTTCATTGAACATTTCTAAAAAGGTGTTAATTTTTAACACAAAATTGTAATTATCTCGGTAATGGTACGTGGGCACGACATTCTGATAACAGATTCGTAATCAGGGCGTGAAAATACATGGAATGACATATATCACATGTCATTTTATGTTGACCCAATCTTTGTAGATATTTACCAAAAATTTTTTTTCAAAAACTAAATTGCGCACAATGGGAATATTTTTCCACATATTAGGATGCAAAACTGAACCGATTAGCATTATTTTTGAGTGATTTTGGCGTGGCGCCCATCTTCTGCAGTTTTACCAAAATTTCCATAAATCAGGGTACATACCAAATGTACATTTACATAATATTTGTATAAATTGCATGGATGCAAAAAATTTACATTACGATATTTAAATTAAAATATCGATTGTAAATTTTATAAAATCTAACACAAATTAATTGATGCTACTAAAAATTAATAGAAATTAATAAAAAATAATAGAAGCTAATAGAAATAAATAGAAACGAATTAAATCGAATAGAAATATTCAAAAACTAATGGGAATGAATAGAAACGAATTAAGTCGAATAGAAATCTGTTTAAACCAATTGACATTACAAATTTATGAGGTCATTGTAAATTGTTTGTAAATATTACACAAATATAGTGTAAATGATTATACACAAAGTATACATTTACTTTGTATATAATAGAGGTTCGTATAGATCATATGGATGCAAGAAATTTACTTTACACATTTACAAACTGCATGTAAATTTCGTGCAAACATTATGTAAAAACATAAACAAACGTTATGTAAACTTTTCATTTACGTAATATTTACACAAATTTCGTGTAAATGTTCATATACTTTTACATAAGATTTGCGTAATTTATATGAATGCAAGAAATTTACATTATACACATTTACAAACTTTATGTAAATTTCCTGTGAACATTACTTAAACTCCTCAATTATATAAATTTTATGGAATTTTCATGTACCAGTTATGTAAACTCCTTAGTTACACAACTTCTGGTTTATAAACAATTCTACGTCGAAGTAAAATTTATTAAAATTTGACATCGACGATCAAATATACGCGCTGTACATTAAATCTGCAAAATTTCATGCAATGCTGCTTATGCGAGCTATTTTTTTATTATTTCTATACGCAAGCAAAGTCACATTATTCTGTATAATATGCTCTTCGTGCGCAGCTCGTTATTTTATTATTTCAGCCTCTACCGTGACATATCTATTTATTGAAAATAAGTTATTTTTATCCAAGGATGGTATTGACCAATTCGATGCGAGCAAATAATGCTTTTTTAGATTTGTGTCATCGTGAAATATTGCTCCGCGCTGAATTTATATTTTAATAACCAGATGATGTTGATCGAGTTTATACGAAACAAATGCAAAAACATCGTCTATTTATCGAGCACAATGCGCGATGACGTAAACGCGATTCCATAATTAAAAGCCCGCATCTTACGTTACACGAAAATTCGTCTAAATTTGCTTTCAGGTTTTCCTTTTTCTTACTGGGTTGCGTATTTCCTTTGTTCGGTCTGATAAATATTACACAAAGTATAAACTCTATTATAACCGAAATTATGCACAATTTTTATGAATATTTAATTTTTCTTGAAGGAATTATAAGAAAATTATATTAAAACAGTGCTAATTCGAGACATTATTTGTTTTAATTATTTATCATATTAAATACGTGGAATATAAAATATCGATTGTAAATTTTATAAAATCTAGCAGAAATTAATTGATGCTACTAAAAATTAATAGAAATTAATAAAAAATAATAGGAGCTAATAAAAATGATTACAGAAAATAATAGGAATGAATAGAAACGAATTAAATCGAATAGAAATGTTTAGAAACTAATAGGAATGAATAGAAACGAATTAAATTGAATAGAAATCTATATAAACCAATAGGAATGAATAGAAATACACTTTTCAGAATGTGTTTTAATTGGATTATAAATTTGGAC
>JABFPW010000025.1:0-14021 GCA_022817205.1 Oxyteleia sp. ZL-2020
CTGATGGCCAAATGATTTAATTTTCTAATTTTTCGTTTTTTATACCCAGACCCTTCCATCAGCTTGTCAATTTTTTCTTCCGCTTTTCTCTTCAAATTATGCGTAGATTCTTTGAAACGCGTTTCCAGTGATTGTTTAACCGGTATATTATGCGTTACGACATCGGAAATGATATTAGCCCCTGCGCGCGCCGCTTCTTTACCGACGTATTTTGCGCCCTGTTTTAAAAGAGGTAAGACTCTTCTAAATAAACCTCCTAAAAAACTTCCGATACCGTGCCCGCGTTGGCCGCGCGCTCCAGCGAAAATTCTTATACGACCGTATCCTATCTGATCGTTAAAATAGCCGTCGTAATACCCCGCCATTAATCGATCCTTTTAAAATGTAACGTAACCGTTAACGTCCCGCGATCGAATGTGATATGTTCCCCCGCTTCGTCCCTTATATCTATTTCGACAACGTCGAAATTCGTTTTCAATAAAGGAATGTATTTCGGGCTAGAAAAAGTACGCAATCTCATACTCCCGTATTCGTATTTGTCCAGTTCAACGGGCACGACTCTCAACAGCGGCGTTTGCACGTCGCCTGTAACGTGAGACTCGCATATATCTGTGTAAACAAACATTACACTCGGTAAAACATTTGACAGCACGGCTGGGTGATCTGATCGTTTTTCTTGATTTTTATTCAATAACTGGTATTCTCTAGCATTTTCGTCAAATCCCATAATTTTTCTCAAAGAGGGGGATAATGAAAACCGATGTTCCGTGTTTTTGCATTTCGGCCCGCAGATTTTTGACACCATCGTATGACCACCAGCGTCGAGCGAAAATTTTAAATGTCCTTTTACCGTCGAGGCGTTTGTAACCTCGGTCAAAAGCGCTTCAATGTTGCGATAAATGCCGGATTTTATCGAGATTCGTTCTTCGATAAAATTGTTATTCTTTTCGTCGAAACTCCACATTCCGACGTAATTTTTAGAACCTTCGGCCTGTATATGCGAAAAAGTTTGAGGAAACTGAATTTCGCTCAAACCGACGACCCATTCGCCTGTTAAACGCCATTCGTGCGGTAAACGGGTGACGAAATTTGTAGTTTTATTTTCCGGAAAATATTCCATACTGCTGTTGCTGGGAAGTGTCATGTAAAAATCAAACTTCATTTTAATTTTGTTGGCGAGATCCAGCTAACGTAATCCGCGGGTAATTGTTTCCAGCTTACTAACACGAGTTTACCACGTCCGCGTCCTTTGCTGTCCAAAATTTTGGCAACTTTCAACCCACGTTTAGGAATTTTTCCCCCGACTTTGCTCAATTCTTCAGCGTAAAAAATGCCGTCAATTTCTTCACCGGCCAAGTCCGCGATTATGTAGACTATAGGGTGTCGATTATCGGAAATTCGCACAATTTTAAATATTTCGCTGGTCCACCCGCTTTCGTAACCTTTCCGGAACGCGACTTTGTTGCTACTGATACGTACAAGGTCACCGATCGCGTATTTAACTCTTCGTTTGGGTATTTTTTGTAATTTTTCAAACAGATAATTTCTTACGATGTTTGCATTTTTCAGCGTCACACTCGCGGGCGATGTTTTAATCGTTGTATGATATGCGGCGTTGTACGATTTTACGAGTTGCTGTAGAACATCGATATATCTTTTCGAACGAGCGTATGTAAAATATCGCCACATGCGTTCCTTTAACGTTCGATTAAATCGTTCAACTACCGCTGCTTTTATTTCAGGGTTACGAACCACTCGAAAGTAAATTTGTTTTTTCTTCAAAAAACTCTGAAACAGGGAATTTACAAACTCCTTTCCTTTGTCCGATTGCAGGCACACGGGATAACGCGGCTTGCTTCTTTTTAGAATAGCCGTAAAACCGCGAACCACGGCTTGACTAGATTTGTTTTTTAACGGCTCGACCCAAGCGTGCTTGCTAAATACGTCTATAACGGATAATAAAAATGTAAAATTGTCGTTGTACGTTTTAAGAAATCTTAGATCGATCAGATCGGTTTCCCATAAGGCGTCTACATTAAACACAGTGTACGGCCTCCGTAAAAAATTTTTCCGAATTTGCTTGTGCTTGTTATACGTCGTTTGATCATCCAACCACGCAGATAAATTATTTTTTGATATTTTACTGTGTTTCGTGGAAAGTAATTTTCTTTTTCCGGCAAAACTTGCAAAATGATTAGGATCGTAATATATTTTCTTCAAAGTCTTATCAACGCTCATTTTTTCAATGTCAAAGAACGCCAGGCTAACTTTTTTTCTTTTTTCCTTTTTCGCTCTACGTCGCTAATTCCGCTTAAATACGCATCGCTCGCAGAGTCGCCCGATGTTTTGCTCGAGTAGGCGCTGCGGGGGAGCGGGGAATCGTCCGAAGCACTTTCCTTGGCTATACGCGGGACCGGTAATGTTTTTGACTTTGGGGAACCTAAACTCCACAGATCGTGGTTTCCGACATATTCGCGCGGTGTGTTTATTTCACGAAGTAAACGACCAAACTGATTACGTCCTGCAGGGTTCGCTGTTTTTCTCGATCTCATAGCTTCGTTAATCAAATCGATAATATTTGAACCGGCGATCGGTACACCGTGTATCGACACGACACCGTTTCCATCCCAAGAAATAACATTGTTTGAAGTACTGTGCAAAGTTCGTAACAACAGCTTTGCCTTCGTTTGATATTTCCCGGGCACGCTCTCGATTACAGATTCTTCGGGCAAGCCGCGATTTTCGGGAACGCTTGCGTCGTTTTGATACGTCTGGATAGTCGACGGTGATTGTTGCAATCGCGCGCTCTCGGTTAAACGAAGGAAACGTTGCAAAACTTGTTGATACAGTTTCCACTTTTCAGATTCGTCGATATTATTAGAATTTAAAATTTCGCTCATTTCCGTATCAAGTCTGGTGGTTTCGTTGCCTGGTGTTTGGACCGTTTTCAAATCATTTCTATGAATTTCCTCAAATTTATCGATACTCTCCCGCGGTAAAAGTATCATTTTCTTTGCGTGCTCCATCCTTCTGTTTTTATCTCTCTCGCGTTACGAAACACTATCTAGCGGCCTCCAGCGATAACGCTTGCGAGTATCGTGCCGACGACGGAAAGCAAAGGCCCTAGAAAGCCGCCTTTTTGAATGATTATTTTTTTCTTATGCACCCACGTACCCCTCGGGGCTGCCAATTTTCGTAAAGATGCGACGTGTTTGCGTAAATGTCGTTTTTGAACTTTATTAACCGAAAGACGTCCGTTGAGCGTATTTAAAGCGCATTCGCATATGCACTTTATTAACCCCGTGTCGGCTTTACGGAGGATCGTATTACGCTGTTGTTTGTTCAAATGACGTAGCGCGTGTAATATAGCGGCGTTTTTTGCACCGATAGGTGTGCTTCGAGCCATTATATCCTTAAAACTGGTACCGATGTCGAAATATCGTATCCTTTTATTTCTTTTTTCGGGATGTAAACGTACTGATATCTATCCGTGGGAAATATGCATGTACGAAATCGACAATTTTCAGGAGTCGATTGTTTTAAATCGATCAATAGATACCCGTGCGGTTTCAACGTTGCATCGAAATAGATTTCTTGTAAAAATTTCGGATTCTCCGGACAAACTTGACGCGCGAGGTGTTGAATTTGCGCGCGATCGCGAGGGTTTTTAAATAACACTATATAATTTGTATTCAGCGAAATATCTCTCTGACCGGTACCCTGATGAAATAAGTTTTGCGTAATGTAAATAACGCTTAAATTCCTATGATGACTGCCTTTCGTAAATAAATCCACCACAACGTTGTTTGATGATTCGCGCATTAAATCGTCGATAATTATTAATTTCTTTTTATCGTTATCGTTGGAATAATCCGCGTTCTGAGGTAACCCTTCTTTAAACTCGATCCCGCTACCCAAGCTTGTATACGTCGGTTGCCATTCGCCGTAATAAAATAACACACGATCGAATTTTACGTCGCACGCGTAAGGCAAATTCTTTAAAAAATTTTTCACAAAGAACGTTTTACCGCACCCGGAAGGACCGCAAATCATCGCCGCGAAGGGATGTTGAAACAATAAACTCATCGTTGCAAATGTTATAAATTTATCGGAACTCGTTATTTTTATTTAATCAAACTTCATAAAATATTCTTTTTCTCTAGCTTTTTCCCTAGCTCTACGTTTTTCTTCAGTTTCCTTAGCCAATCGTAATTTCTCTTTTTCCTTGGCTCTGCGTTGTTCCTCCGCGCGCCGTGTATCAATTTCCTCGCACGTGCGTTCCAAATCGCGCCGCGCTCTGTTAAAATATTCTATCGGTGTTGGGAACTCTGTATCTTGATTTTGACGTTTTAGCTTGTCAAACGAATTTAACTGTTTTTCGCGCTTTTTTGAAAACCCCTCTTCGTCGTCGTTGTCTTCTTTCATTCGCTTATAACCTGATTTGGCGTTCTTAAACCAATTTTTAAACATTGTTACGCGTCAATGTTTTACCACGGAATGAACGCAGACCCGTGATTACGCGCATTTTATTTTGTTTTTGACAATTTATCGCGCACAACGTTAATATTTCGACGCAATTCGCCCATTTCTTGGTAATGATTATTAATCTTTTCGTGTTTGTCGTGTAATTTTGTGTATCGTTTCATTTTATTCTCTTCTTGCGTTAACTGCTGCGAAGTGCAAGGACTTTCTTCAATTTTGTCCATATGATACACCGCGTGTAATAAATATTCGTGTTTCATCTCGTGATATTTATCAGAAGCGTTATTCTTTAACGCTTTATAATGACGCTCGCGTTTTCGTTCGTTGTACAATCTATCTTCCGTGTAATTTTTATCGATCCAATTATTTACAACGGAAAGTACTTGGTCTGTTTTTTTATGCGACATTTTATTTAATTTTTGAAAAACAGTATTTTGTATGGCTAAACCGTAACGTTCGATGGTTTTTGCAAGACTAAATAATTTTATTACGGTGTGTTGTCTTTTATATAAAAATAAAAACGTACACTCTGTAAAGTTAGGTTAAATAACAAGGCGGTAAATAATTTGAACGTATAAATTTATTTAGATAAAAACGAATAGGATATAAATTTACACGACATGTAATTTTGTGCAATTATGCGCCGCAGATACACATTTATGAAATTATACAACTATATAACATTATAACGAACCATTTTTTTTTAAATATAAATAAAGTTCCGCACACACGGTTTGAAAAATCACCTCACTTTGCGCAAAACAAGGATACGATTCGGCGGCAGCGTCTTTGAGTCTAAAGTATAACTGACGAGGCGCGATATCGCCGGAGTTATTGCCAAAATATGCACAACACTGGTTGATTGGTCCTTCAAACGAATTAAGTGCTTCCAGATAGCTATTTACACAACCTATGACGCTATCTAGTCCTTGATACGTGTTTTCTTGCAGCGTTAAAGGATGATACTTTTTATCGCCAATGGCTGAAATAATCAACGCTTAATTAGTTTAAATTTTGTATACAAAATTGTAAAAATAGCTATTTAAACGAAAAACTTACATTTCGATTTCCGGAAAGTGATTGACTTTTTGTCGTACGATTCGGTCATGGTGACGGTCGCATCTTCGGATAGATAAATTGGAGATTCGTCCGAGTCACCGCAAAAGTACTTTTCTATGTAGATTGTGTTTTTTAACAGCGTTTCCCATTCTTCTTGGGTTAATTTTACACCTGTCCAGAATTGACCCGTCAGCCAGACGCACGTTTTCCATTTATTCTGCCCGTCTTTTTCCAGCCCCGTGATGACGAATTTTGATTTAGAACTGTTTAGCGGATAAGTACGCGCCATGATTACACTCTCAACTGCACAGTTCATTTTTGAGGTTATATTTAATCGTCTTTTTTCAAGGAAGAGTAAAGCACGAATGAGGCACGCCCGCGAAATGATCAACCGTGTCCAGGTCTTCGCAAGTCGTTAATTTTCTAGATCCTTCTAGAATCCATTGGCGAATTTTCAACGCGTTGTTTAGGGCACATTTATATTTTCGTGTCCCCGTATTATTTTTGAAATCGTGAAAATAACAAAATTCTTCGATGGTCGGCATATTTTCAAACGATGGGTTATAAACATCGTTTTCCAAATTAATTATACGTTTATTTAAAACTTGCTCCAGATAATCCGCTTTACATTTACCACGAACGTAAATTTTTTTCGCTCTACGTGTGATTCTTTGTAATTCGCGAATCACGTTGCTGATTGGCGAAACTCCTTGATTCCACGAGAGACCGTGATGATGAAAAGTAGCCCAATTATTTCGATTTCTAATTTCGACGTTTAGCTCGCGAAATCCGTAATCGGGGGTTATTATCCAGTGCCCTATACTTTTTTGATTATAATTTATTTTCGCCCACCCAATTTCTTTAGGAATAAACTTGTTACTGTTATCTACGAATCCTTGCAAATCGACAACGTACGCCATGTCAAACGCGAAATATTCGACTGATTTAAAGCAGCAAACGTTGTTCTTTTATAACAAATCGTGTACAGTCTAAAATTTTATAAAATTAAAAGAAACTGTGCCAAATTTATAAAGACTGTACAGTATTACGTAATGCTGGTTAAACTGACAAAAACTTGTCCTGACTTGCATAGAAATGTATCGTCTATAATAACGCAACGTCATCATTTTGTAGAAAATTGATAGAAACGCGTGTTTTGTGGAAGGAGTTTCAAAAAGCTCACGAAATAAAAAAATTCGGTTACATAGAAATAACGAATCTATGACTAACAAAATCATAATTTTAATAATAATTTGATCGCTCGAGATATAAAGTATCAAAATGTTAACATGTAAAATGAGAACAGAGCACGCGTTATCTTGCATCAGCGAAAAATATACAAGATGTTATTCGCGCGCGATACGTCCGACGCTCCGTTTCGTGGTTACTTTAACGCTATAAAAATTATTTTCAAAATGTCCGCCCACCCTCAAACGTGCCTGGTGCTATCGATCGTTAACGACTGGATCGCGAGGCAATTTACGGTAGACGCGCTGAATAAAAGTCTGGATGACTTTTCCGAATATTGCACCATAGTTCGCCGCCTAGAAGATCAACTGGAAGCAATGCGAGAAGACCTGGACATCATGCAGGCGCAAAACGAGGAACACGCCCGTTATAATCCCGACGGGTTTTACCAATTTATCCCGTATTTGGCCGAACAAATACGGAATAAAGAGGACGAAATAGAAAGATTTTCAGGCCTTCGGGATTATTACGAGGCTGTATATAATAAACACGAGGAAATGGCGTGGTTGCGGGACGATCTCGAGACAGTGTACGACAATTTAAAAAATAAAAACTAAGGCATCTAATAAACTGCATACTTTCCGCGCGGATGGTACGCTGCCTTAGTTTTGTTTGGACTAGTGTACATTTCTGCAACGTTGACATTTTTTCATCTTACCGAGTCGCGAGCTAATAAACGTATGTTTAGTCATTAACGAGCTCTCGCGATTGTCGCTTCGTGTCTCGCAATTGTGATTTTCTTATTTTTTTTTCGCTATGGATCGGTGTGCTTTGATTGCGTGTTTAAAAAAGCTGTTAAAAACAACAGCTCCGCGAAACCCTCATATCCGTCGCGTGTGCGGTGAGGGTTTCCGCGCCAATCTTCGTGTGTGTGGGGTGGACGCTTTAATGCGCCACCTAAAATTCGTGCTTCAAAACATGGGTGCGCGCGAAATTGTTCGCGCGTACAAGTGCGGGTGTTTCCGAGACACGCGCGTTTTGACCATCGTCGCGCGTGTCTTGGTGAGGCGGGGGCTATGCAGATACGGGCCCGCCAAGCAGATGGTGCAGGGTAAGTTTCAAAATTAAATAATAATAATATAACGCTATTTTTAAATAAATTTTCCTAAAAATAACTTTTTGCGGGTTTTTTTTAGATTTGTTAAACGACGGGGAAGACGATATTTTCGCCAACATCGAGATCCCCGGCGTTGATAACAGCACTGTAGATTGCCCTGCTGTCGAGGGCGATTCCGAGGCGCCAGGCGCGAGCAATGTCGAGGAGGCCGGGGCCATGGTGGCTGAGGAGACTGCGGCCGAAGAGGATGGGGGTGCGGTGGCCGGGGCCGTGGAGACTGTGGCCAAAGAGGTTGGGGCCGCGGTGGCTGGAGCCGTGGAGATTGTGACCGAAGAGGTTGGGGCCGCGGTGGCTGAGGCCGTGGAGATTGCGACCGAAGAGGTTGGGGCTGGGGATGCTGGGGCCGTGGAGATTGTGACCGAAGAGGAAGGCAGACCAGACACCACCGACGACGACATCGAGATCGTGTGGGAGGAGGCGTCGGCGAAAGTTAGCTCGTCGGGTATGTATTTTTTATTCCAACACAATTAACTGTTTTTAAATAACAATAATTTTTATTCTTATATAATTAATATTTTATTATTATGATTCGCATGTATTACCATAATTAATAATTTCTAATACGTGAAATACTTTTCATTTTATAGATCCTGTACAGACAGGTCAAGGTCGTCGATCTCCGCAACCTGGGGTATCGGGAGCGACCCTCAGGACCGCGAAAGAGGAGGAGAACGAGAGCGAAACCACGACGGATGAAGAACCGGCGGAGATGGAGGAGGAGGAGGAGGAGGAGGGGGCGGAGGAGGAGAAGAAGAAGAAGAAGAGCGATCCGACGACGACGATGACAGCCCTTCTTTTAGAATGGTAAGTGATAAAAAACATTACTACAAACAATTTAAAATGTACGGTAGAGAGATAACCGTTGTTTTACGCAGACCCGGGAAAAACGCGTCCTTGAAAAAATGGTTAAATCGGTCGTTTTTAGCAATATACAACGAAATAACGCGCGGTTATAACGGGAACGATTTTATCGGGTTAACATTCTATTCGCCCAATTTACCCTCAGGTCCCGTGTGGCTATCTTTCAGGTCCATTCGCGATTTTAACGTAGAACATATGACCGATTTAATTTATAGCGCTATTCAGAGCGGGTCTAGTTTTGACGCGGACGAAGAAATGCGACTTTCTTACGCCGTCGTGCGAGGAATCGATGGTGGCTCGCGGCGTAAAGTTTCGTTCGATAATGCTGCTAAACAATCGATTCTGACGATCGGTAACACGGATAATCTGTGTTTGCCGCGCTCGCTCGTTGCCTGTAAAGCGTACGTTTTAAAAGGTCAGCTCCGGACGGGCCCTTTGTACGCATTCTGGAACAAAATTCGATATCCGCGTTCCAGGCTTCAAAAAGTAGAAGCGTTAGCATTGATAAAGAACGCCAAAGTAAATGTTCCGGCGAGCGGGTGCGGTATTCCAGAAATTGACAAATTTCAACAATATTTGGCAAAAGACGGTTTTGCTATAGTTGTATATAATTTAAAAAATTTCGGCAAAGGCGGAAAACCGCTATACGACGGTACGGATATCGCGATAGAAAAGTTTGGTCGCGTATCACATAAATTACATATTTTATACAATGACAACGCGAGGCATTACGAGCCTATATTAAACATCACGGGTGCCGCGGCGACGCGTAATTTTTGCAACGTTTGTCATAAAGGATACGGGCGTACCATCGTTCACAGATGTACAAATATGTGTGCGCGATGTTGTAACACAAACCCATGTGATAAATCGGGAGCAGAAATTTTTTGTCAAAATTGTAACCGCTATTTTTTTAACCAAAACTGTTTCGACCATCATTTACAAATTAATTCGTTTAAAATTTCGAAGTCTAATAGCACGAGCGTTTGCGCGGTCCTTAAACTATGCGGGAAATGTTTTAAAAAATTAGATTCGCGATCGCCGCATGTTTGCGGAACAACGCTATGCAAGACCTGTTATAAAAAGGTAAACTATGGTCATTTGTGTTTTGTACAGCCTGTGGTGCAAAACAGGAAACAAGGCGGTAAACTGTTATTTATTTTTTACGATTTTGAGTCGCGACAAGACACGTTGCTGGATGGCACGCGTGATTTGTACGAGCATAAACCTAATCTGTGTATATCGCAACAGGCGTGCTCATCGTGCATCGATAATGATGATCTTTCATCCTGGTGTTCGTCGTGTGGGGTTCGCGAACAGATTTTCATGCAGGACCCCGTTAAACAATTTGTCGAATATGTTGCTAGAGACGCTACCGAATTTGCAAAAATAATCTGCATCGCTCACAACGCGCAGGCATACGACGCGCAATTTATTTTGCGTTATATCGTGGAAAAAAAAATTAATGAACCAAAAGTTATTTTAAACGGGTCAAAAATTATTCAGATTACTTACAATAAAACAGTTTTTATCGACAGTTTAAATTATTTTCATATGGCTTTAAACAAACTACCCGACGCGTTTGGTTTCCAGGATGTAAAAGGTTTTTTTCCTCATTTATTTAACACGCTAGAAAACCAAAATTATGTCGGACCGATGCCTGATAAAAAATTTTATTCGCCAGACACCATGCGCGTAAAAGATCATAAAAATTTTATTGCCTGGTATGATGATTTGAAAGACCAGCATTATATTTTTAATTTTAAAAAAGAAATAATAAAATACTGTAAAAAGGATGTAACGATTTTAAGAAGGGCATGTTTGACGTTCAGGCAAATTTTTTTAGACGTGGGTAATGTTTGCCCGTTTAACGAAGCGTGCACGATAGCCTCAGCGTGTAATAAAATATATAGGAAAATTTTTTTAAAACCAGAGACAATCGGGATAATACCCCCGGGTGGTTATCGTCTCGCCGAAAAACAATCGGTCGAGGCTATACATTGGCTCTTGTTACAAGAAAAAAAATACGGTGTTAAAATTAAGCACGCCGCGCGCGGTCGCGAAATTCGGCTTCCGATAGGTTTTTTGGTAGACGGGTTTTTTGAAAACACGACAACAGGCGAAGCAACCGTATATCAATTCCACGGTTGTTTCTGGCACGGTTGTCCAAAGTGTTTTACAACGGACAGGGACAAAGAATTTAAACCCGGCGATACGTTGGCGACGCGTTACGAAAGAACGTTAGCTATATCGTCAAAAATAAAAAATGCCGGTTATAATTTAATCGAGACGTGGGAATGCGCATTTATTAAAAATTTAAAAAATAATACACAAGACGAAGAATTTTTGTCGCAAAACCCTTTATTATCTTTCGTCGTTAAACCGCGAGATGCTTTTTTCGGAGGGCGTACGGGAAACACTTCGACGTTTTACGAATCCAACGGCGACGAGCGGATTCGTTATATCGACATCTGTTCGCTGTATCCTTGGGCGTGTAAATACGGTCGTTTCCCCGTCGGGCACCCACACGTTTACACAGGCGGCGAATGCGAGTCCTTGGTAGGCGTGACAAACAACATTGATAAGGTCGAGGGCCTAATAGGCTGTCGCGTCTTACCACCGAGACAATTATTTCATCCTCTTCTACCGATACACCTTCACAATCGTTTGCTTTTCGCTCTTTGTCGTACATGTGCTTTAAAAATGTTACAAGGTGATTGCCCTCATGAGGATATCAATGATAGATATTTTGACGGGGTCTGGGTCGCTGATGAAATACGATACGCGGTGAAACTCGGGTACAAAATTTTACAGATTTTCGAAATTTGGCAGTACGATATTACGCAGTACGATAAAAACAGTAAAAAGAATATAAATGGTTTATTTGTCGGGTATATAAATACATTTTTAAAGATCAAACAAGAAAGCAGCGGGTGGCCAGACGATTGTCAAACGGAGGAGGCTAAAAATAATTATATCTCTGATTATTTTAACGTTGAAAATATCCGTTTAGATAAAGATAAAATCTGTAATAACCCTGGTCTACGTTCGGTCGCAAAATTATGCTTAAATTCATTTTGGGGTAAATTCGGACAACGCGACAATTTACCAAAAACCGTTGTTGTAAAAACACGGGAAAGGCTCTTAGAATTATTAACAGATCCTCAAATCGAAATTTCGTCGCTTTTACCGGTTAACGATGATGTGTTGTACGCCTCGTATAAAAACATTAAAGACGATGTCGCGTGTTCTCCGATTACAAACGTAGTGATAGCCGCCTATACCACCGCTCAGGCGCGTTTAAAGTTGTATCATTATTTAGAAAAATTAGATCGACGCGTTTTGTATTACGACACGGACTCGGTCGTATACGTTAGCAAGGATGGTTGTTACGAACCACCGTGCAATAATTTTCTGGGCGATATGACAGATGAGCTTGCCTCTTACGGGAAAGGCAGTTTTATTAAATCTTTTGTGTCAGGCGGGCCAAAATTTTACGCATATATTGTACAGAAACCCGACGGGTCCACCATCGAATTATGCAAGATTAAAGGTGTTTCGTTAAACTCTAAAAACTCGCGACTTATAAATTATAAAACTATCGAGGATTTTATTAAGGGTGATAGATCCGACAAAATTGTTTTAAAATTTGACTCCATACGACGAACGCCTTATCATCATGTTGTTACGGTCGCCGAAACTAAATCGGTCCGTCCGGTTTTGCAAAAACGCCAGCCGACTATTTCGTACTCTTCTTTACCGTACGGATATAAACATCCTTGTACGGAATGTGATTAAATTGTATCGTTTTTTAAACAATTTTAACAAATGAAATATCATTCGATTCTCTACCGTACATTTTAATACAGAGGTAATGTTGTTTTTGTCACTTACTGCACTTTTTATTCGTAGGATACCGCCAAGCTGTAATTATTTTGTATTATTTACAGAACAACACTGGTGTGAAAACACTGCAAAAAACATGCTGGCGTAAAATACTCAACAACGCTTTTATAAATTGTTTAGCGAGTCGAGATTTCGATGCATCTGGAACCGTACAAGTTGTTAAGCAATTAATGTCTCGCGATGCGTATACTATATTACCTTACCGCGATGAAAACTGTCATAATCAGCTCCATTTTGAGTACGGGTCGCCAAGACAGTTATTACGGCGAATCGAAAACGGAGATTTTATATACGGTGTAGGCGAAGAAATGTAGCTGATTATGGCTATACGTAAGTTTTATCAATACCTTATTTTATAATCTACAAAAATATGTATTTATATGTACACGAGTTTTTATTAATAAGATATTTTATACTCTGTAAATGTATGTATTTTATATGTATTTATATGTACCGAGTTTTATTAATAAGATATTTTATACTCTGTAAATGTATGTATTTTATATGTATTTATATGTACCGAGTTTTTATTAATAAGATATTTTATATGTATCAAGTTTTATTAATAAGGTATTTTATACTATACAAATATGTATTTTATAATCAACGAAAATGTCAATAAATAAAATGTAATTTTTGTACTTGTCATTTTGCGAGTTGCCCCCAGTTATTTAGGCCTATAAGATAATAATCTAATCGCCTATGGAATTTGATACTACAGCGCGGAAGTTCAAGGTCGCGTCGCAACCCGAACGTAGGTAAGTTTATTCGATTTAATTCTTTTAAAATGTTTTGCCAAAACGAAGTTGTTAATTGTTATATAATTCTTAACTGTAATTGTAATTGTAATTGTTAGTTTTGTTAGTTTTGCTAGCGCGCGCTGGTAAAAAATAGTTTAAATAAATTAGCATAAGTAATTAATTTAAAATAATTATGAGGCTAAAAAAGACGGTAAGTACGTTTTGATGTTTTGCTCCGTTTCACAACGCTTCGAACATTTTGCGTATAAAACCTATTTTAATTAATGAAATAATTATTTAAAATATTAATGCAAGCAAACAACTTAATTTTTGCTCCATTTCGCATCGCATCGTGCATTTTGCATATAAAACCTATTTTAATTATTGCAATAATTATTTAAAACATTTATATAAACATTTATATAAACATTTATGCAAGCAAACAATTTTATTTCGCCATTATCGGCTTGCTTTTCGATGCGCGCTTTTGCCTGAGTAAAATAAAAAGTTTCATTCATCCCGGGCATAATATTTTCTTTCCCTCCTTGTTCCTCGCGTACAGAGAATACGGGAGGGACAAGGAGAAAACAATATACCACGCGAACGTT
>JABFPW010000026.1:0-13990 GCA_022817205.1 Oxyteleia sp. ZL-2020
GTCAAGTTGGCACAAAGTGTGGTGCACATGATTAACGAATTCTCGGCGAGTCGAATTCCGTCTCTTAACGTTTCCCGTCAAAGACTTCGATTTAATTTCTGCCCGGGGTCCAAGCGGCGTGGAAATCCCTCCGGCGCTGCCAAGCACAGTAGAATCAAATCAAAGCGTAAACTCGTAACTTTCCTGCGAACCTCAGGGTCGCCACGGAAAAACCAATGGCATTTCGTTATTGCTTGTAAGAGCAGAGAAAAGGAACGGAAACCCTTCAAGAGAGGCGTTTCTCACTGCTTGCGTCATGCTCCTTTTTTTCTTCTTTTTATTCATGCGCGAATCTCGTTTCAGCCAGTCTCGCCCGCTGATTCCGAGATTACTTCTAACAAGCGTCAAAAACGCTTTTTTCTGCCTTTTGTGTCGTACAATTTCGCGACACAATATTAAGCAGTCAAAGTCGCGAACTCGTTATCATTTTTATTTCATTTCATAGGCTAACTTGACGAGCATCGACAATTGCAAACGACTCGAGACATTTCAATGCTTTTGTTTATTGCGTCAGATTTAATTTCAAGTTAGAGCGGAGTTGAGTCTCGATTGTATTTCAGCTTTCGTTGTAGTACGAATAATTTTATTATGATTATACATTTGTTAGACAAATAAAAATTTCTTCACCGAGGACGCATTTGTGTCTAACTTGAAAACACAAAAAGTGTCTACCATATTTATATAGAAATTTGTTTCTTTATGTATTTAAATTAATAAATTCTATAAAATAAAAGGAATAATGAAAATTTGAAACGGCAAAAGAAAAATTAAATACGAGGATACATAAAAAACTATAAAATATTTGAAAGTATGTTGTGAGTCTGTCAAAGTACATACATAGCCTATAATTTGATAGAGTTATTTGAAGAGTCGTAGTGTTGAAGTACTTCGGACAATAATAAAATATGGATAACTATTCTTGTTCGATGTGTTCATTTAGAACAGCGACAAGTAATTTGTTGATCAAGCATATAGTCAGATATCATAAAAATGACGCAAAATTTCACGTTAAGTGTGAAATACGTGGATGCGGAGCAACGTTTGGAAAGTGGCGAACATTCAAACAGCACATGTACAAGAACCATCCACGCAGTGCTATGGAATTGAATTTTTTTAATCACAATGACAATATTGCCAATGAACCTGTTAACAACGCAGGTATTCTTAACTAGTTTAATACAAACTTACATTTGTAAACTTTTGTAGTTTTGACAATCTCACATTTGTTAACTGTCTAGAGAATTAGTGGTTTTGTAATTTATAACAATATTATATATTATTTGTTAGTTTTATGCTTAGATCACTTTTTTCAATTAATGATGGAATATAAATATGATCATAAGAATAATCTTATTAACAGCAACTTGACAGAAACTGCTAACAATGTCGTTAGCAGCTGTAATCAATCTTCCTTAAATAATATTATATTCTTCTAGTTTCTAACAGTTGTCTAATAATCGTTAAGTCTGCTCTAGCATTGAAATTAAAAAATAACTGAAATTAAAAAATGTATAGTATTATAATAAATTTAACAAAATCAGATATTTTAAGGTTATATCTACAATCTTTTATATATGAGGTGTGCGGTTACAAAATATAATATGTCCACTTTAGCAAATTTTAGAGGAACTAAAAAATACTGGGCCTCTATTCATAAGTGTTTTTACAGGCTGTAAGACTTATGTGACTTATCTTACGGAAGTTTGAACGCAACCCTGTATAAATTAATATTAGTATACGTTCAGACATACAACGTAAGTCTTACAGTGGTGTAAGAACACTTACTGAATTAGGCCCCTGTTAAGTCATTTAATATGCTGGATAATAAAATAATTTTTTTAATAACACCCTACTAGGGTAAGGAATAAGTCACCCACATAAATTTAAATTTATTTTGAAGTCTCTCCGTTATGTTAAATTAGTATTTGGACATACTACGTTTTGCAACAGTAAAATATTAATTTATCTCTAGAAACTCTAATATTTATTTTACATGTTAAAAAAAGGTCATAAATTATTTGTTTTTTCTTGTTCTAACACTTTATTTAAAAAAGTATATAATAATAATAATACAAATAAAATAACTTAGTTACACATGCAGAGTGTTTCATTTTAATCTTAGCAGACTGATATCACGAGAAATATACATCCTGCGACAAAAGTGTTTCATATGAAACTTATTATATATAAACAGGGCTATAAAATGACTATATAAGTTTCATTGTGGATGGCGCTGTACTCGGTTTTCTTATTTTTAAACCTTAATTTAAACAGTTCATAATTTTGTTAATACATCAAATTATTGGAATATAATGTATTTCTGTCTGAAGTATATCAATATATGCATATCTCAAATTCTAATTAATCTGTAATTTTATATTAATGTAACATAAATTTAGAAACATGAATTTATTACTAAATAATTATTAACTATATAAATTGTGATATTCATATATTAATAATTTATCTTTAATTTTTTATAGATCAAAATGTCATTGAACTGACAGCGACTTCTGATGACTTTCAACTTTATGTTGCCGAATTTTTATTAAATATTAGAGAAACGTATAGAACATCTCAAGTGACAATTGATTATATTACTGATGGTATATTAGATATTAT
The DNA here is from genome assembly GCA_022817205.1 of Oxyteleia sp. ZL-2020. Lineage (NCBI taxonomy): Eukaryota > Metazoa > Arthropoda > Insecta > Hymenoptera > Scelionidae > Oxyteleia > Oxyteleia sp. ZL-2020. The sequence continues at coordinate 2,662 of JABFPW010000026.1, forward strand.
AAACATTTTTTCAGAAATGTTGCGGGTAATTTTATTTTTAATATATATATATACCAATATTATCATTAATATCACAAAATTAAAAATGAGATTATTGTCTATTTTTATATTTAAAATAATGAATTTAATATAAAAGTAAGAAGAACGTACATTTATTTTAGGATGAAATACGAGAACATACTAATCAAGAGACAAATGAAATTAATTTTGGCGTCATTGAACAAATTTTGAACAAGTTACAAACAGACGAATTAATACAAGATATAAGTTCAAAGTACTTGTTGGACAAATTTTTGAAGGATAAATTAAACATGATTTTTCCTGAAAAAATTGTTCTTGGGTTATCAGATCGCTGGATAAGAACAAAGACACCACCATACATAGATCTTGTAGAGAGAGAAGACTTTGGTTACATAATTCCATTTACGCAGAGTTTGAAACGTTTTTTGCAAAATAATAAAGTAATGGAAAACATTATCAATCCAATTCCTGAAAATGATAACATTCTTAAAACAGTTTTGCACGGGTCATTTTATAATGAAAATGAGTTTTTTCGAAAAAATAAGAATAGTTTAGCGATTATAGCATATTATGACGAACTAGGAATTACGAATCCTCTTGGAGCAAGCTCAAAGAAATACAAACTTGGTGCTTTTTACTGGACCCTTGGTAATTTGTACCCACATTTTCGATCAACACAAGATGCAGTTCAATTATTGGCCATAGCAAAATCAACAGCTTTGAAAAAACACGGTATAGACAAAATATTACTACCATTCATAAATGATATAATATCATTACAAACTGAAGGTGTCACAATAAGAATCAGAGAAGAAGATCGGAATTTTAAAGGCTCATTGTTGTTTTGGCCTGGAGATACGCCCGCTGCTGCAGAAGTCGGTGGATTCAAACAGTCTGTGGCTGCATTTCGTTTTTGCCGTTCATGTTTAGCAACACAACACGACTGGAAACTAAATTTTAATGAAAGATATTTCACTTGTCGTCATATACAAGAACATCAGAGACACGTGGAGATGATAAACGATCCTCATGAGCCTAATAATATTCTAAGTTTTTGGAAACGAAGATACGGTGTGAACTCTGTTAGTGCTTTGTGTGAAATTCCTCATTTTGATATAACCCAATGTCTCCCACAGGATGCAATGCATGTTATAATTGAAGGAGTTGCAATCAGAGCAATTACGTCATTACTTCGTTACTACATTATTGAATTACAGTTATTTACTGTAAATGATTTAAATGCACGTATGTTATGTTTTGACTTCAATCATTTTAAAGTAAATAAACCTGCAGAAATCTTTCACGAGGATTTAGTCAACAATACGTTGAAACAAAGTGCCTCTCAGATTTATGGCCTTCTTCATACTTTACCTTTTTTAGTTAATGAGTGGATAGATCAGAGGGAGCATATAAAAAGTCACATTCTCTGCCATGTACGTTTATTGCAGATAATAAATGTTACTCTGTCGTACGAAATTCATAAAGACACTATTCCTTTGTTATCTAGAATGATCGAATTATATATTATGAAATTCAATGAACTGTATCCAAATTGCATCACACCAAAATTTCATTTTTTAATCCACATCCCGCGATATATCGAATTGTTTGGTCCTGCACGCCAACAGTGGTGCATTCGATTCGAAGCTGCACATAACTATTATAAAGCATTAGTTCCCATAGTTCGGAATTTCAAAAATATGCCATATACCTTGTCGTACCGACATGAGGCCCGAACTGCTTTCCGCATGAAAAACAATTCCGCTACACAGCTTTTTGGTAATCTAGATGAAATAGAATTAGGAGATACGATTTTACTTAATAATCTACCTAATTCCCAGATACTCTATGATAATCTTGGTGATATTATTCATGAAGAATTATTAATAATGAGATCCCCAAAAGTAGAACACTGTGGCACGACGTATAGGCCAGGTTCTATTATTCTTGTAGAGTGTCAAGATGATTCACTACCACAGTTCGGAATAATTCAGGAAATATTTATTATTAATAAAGAAATTTTAATCATTTACAACAATTTGCAAACATTACATTATTCAGACACATTAAATTCTTATTACGTTGATAAAATATTTTGTAACATTCAGCATGGAATTGTAATTGATAATTTAATTTTCCCACACCCGCTTCCAGTTTTTAAAAGTAATGGCAAAACATATGTCATTTTACTTAACAATGAACGAACTGAATTTGTCGGTTAAGCTGGCAACGTTGTAAAATGTATTTACTAATGTATTCACGATTATAACTGTACAAATAAAGACACAATTGGTAAATATTGAGATTAATATTTATTTTCAACTACAAATAATCTTAAATTATACATTAATATATTAACTCTTTTTGTGCATCTTTTTAACATTAATTTTAGGTCTACAGAATAGAATTCTATTTTGTTAACTTCATAACATTCGCAAACATTTTTGATAATCTTATCTTATTACTTGATTTTTTAAAATATTAGTCGCATTTTACGAATTATAATTCTGATTATGGGAAACTATAAGTTATTAATAATATAATAATACTCACATAAAACTTATCACAATTTTTCGACAAATATAACTTGCATTAAAACGATTTAACCGTTAACAAAAATAATATCCTATTCTGTAGTTTGCAACTTATTATTAACATCTCGAATGAACTTATCCACTCCTCGTTTTGGCTCCGGTGGAGTTCCCAATATTTGACAATCAAGATAAGCCATGGTCCGTAAGTAGGCTGTAGGGTACGAAATATTGAATACATAATATGTTGCTATAAGGCAAATTATTGATTTAGTAACATTAGGATTTGCAATTTTGATCTTTATACATCCGCAACCAACGACAAAAGCAGACGCAACCATATTTTCCATCATGTATAATACAAGTCGTGGGGATGACATATCAGTAGTCAATAAATCTTGCGATGATTTTCCTGCCTAGAAATGCACAGATAAAAATAAAATATAGAAAAATTAATTAAATAATATTATACTTAATTGAACTATTCTTAATAGCGAAGAATATAAAGTTCAATTAAATAAAGGTAAACATTACTCAACCTAATCTTGAAATAACACAACATAAAATATTCACTTATTAAAACAAACATTGTTTAATATAAAATATAACAAATATTAATATTATTATTTACATGTATAGTCGACTTCCACTACAAACATGGAAATGGGACCTAATATGATCAATGATAGCATGATTATCATTGCATATGCGCTGTAAATTACCATGCTCAATATTCTACACAAGTAATAAGGTTACGTTTACCTTAACTTTTTCTGCTCTGTCTGCCCCTACATATATTGGTTTATTCTCAAAATTGCCACAGTACATCATAATGATGAATGACGAAATGAACAAATCTACACAAATACACGAAAAACGTATTTCATATGTGAAAATAATATATTCATATACAAAATAGCAAATCAACTATTGAAAGTAAAAACAGTTTCATAATGACAACTTGTATATTTTGTGATGTAAAATTTATGTATCCTTGTTTGAAAAGTATTATTTTTACAACGTTTTAATACTTCTAAAATTATTCAAGTTTTCGATAAATTACTAACTTAATTAACTCATCTTACTATATTAGTCTTCAATCGTCTCGGTGAGCTTACCGTGGGAAAAGTATACATGTGTTAGTATCTCTATTAAAAAAGCATTGACAGGCGTGACTGTCATTTGTCTGTGTATGTCTATGAATGTAGGGAGGGGATAGTCTATAGAGTTAACCCGTTGACTGCATTTGTTCACTGTAGAGGACACTTATTTTTCGGACAAAAATGTTTGTATTTTTCATAATAATTATTAAATTAAAATTTTAAATAATATTTCTAATATATTTAATTTGTAATATACATAAATAAGTAGATTGTATAAATAAAAAATAATTTTTATGTTGTTTTCCTCAATTTTTTGCAAAATTAAAAAAAAATGAAAATTTTTTAATAATATGTTACTTTGTCTTAAATTGATCTATTTTAATAAAATATTATAAGAAAATTCATTTCTAATAAAAATTCAGAAAGATGCAGTAAACGGGTTAATACATTTTATTTAGTTAATTAGTAAACTTCAAAAATTATATTAGTATATTTTTAGTCGTAAGGAAGATTGAATATTTAAAATTACACTTAAATATTTAATATCACAAATATTATTTGAATTATTTATAACTTTATAATATTGTAATTTATAATTTATTATTTTATATATTATTTTAATTATTATCATTAATCATATTTATGATTGAAAAATATATATTTATAATAAAATAATAATTGTTATTACTTTCAAAACAAATTGTACTAAAAAAACCATACATCAGAAAATATATTATATTATTTGAATAGTCAATACTAAATTAATGACTGAAATTTAAATTTAGCGCGCAAAATCCATAAACCTTCCATGCTCTTAGCGGTCATGTGCGCTTAGTAATTGTGTTTTTAGTGGAAGTCGAGTTCATACAACTGAAATAAGAGTGTTTACCTCTCTCACTATTATCAACGGTTCAGCCATTTTTTGAAATTTAGTCTGCGTTAAATGGTAATACAAATGTTTAATGACTTCTGCCTTATCGTTTTCAGTTTCGGAGAGCTTCGAGAAATATTTGCCAAGTTTTTCCACAGTTTCATCAGCTGAAGTATATATATTTTTTTCAGCCATTTTTGTAATAAGGCTAAATTCGAACATTAACTGAAAATATGATTGGAACTAATTAGTAAAAAATAATATTACAAACAATAAGACTTAGTAAATTTTTGTGTAAATAATAATTAAAAAAATTATAAAATATTAAGACTTAATTTACCAAAGAATATTCTTTTAATTGAGGATAAGCATCTATGATATTTTTTACTTCTTTGACAGACTCTGATTTTATCCAACTTCTGCGTGAAGTGAATGTTTCTTCTAGCAAACGGCGTACATGTGCGGAATCGGTTTGTGCGTTACTTTTTTTTAATGCTTCCATAGCACTGTTAAGATCGGATTCGGCTTCAAAAACTCTATACATAAGTTAACAAAATCGTTATATTATGTTTTCTCTTTCACAGAGAAAAATTTCCAACTGACAAAGAATGGAACTAAACTAATATTTCTCATTCTATTAAGATTAGAAATTTGTCTCCTTTTTTGAATAGAATTGTATAAATCTTCAAATAAATTAAACGATAATTAGTGTTCACATAAAATTAAGATGTAAATATTAATAATACTCGTACTGTTGTGAACTGGTGGTCTGAATGGTTTTTTTTGTAGGAATAACGACAGCATCAGCTGAATCACATCTTGGCGTCAGTGTTCGTTTTAAGTCTTTCTTAGTTTTATAACGATAATTGCGAATATGAGCACTTAGTTGACTTTTTAATACTCCCTATAAAGTATGTGTTTATTATATTTATGTATCTCAGAACGTTAATTAAAAATAATTTTAAACTTACACATTCCGATTGTCCGCCTTTCAATTCTGGAAATGTTTGAACAATGGTTAAGGCATAATTTGCATAATCCGTGGGTTTTGGATTCCCATTGGTTAACTCTAACAAATGGGCAGACCAAAAAGAAACGAAAACAGATTGTTTTTCATACACCTTGTTGTTTATTTTATAAGACAATAATTCGTCTGTCAATGGTGGGAGTGGAGCAGGATATGACACATGTCGTGTTACATCCACTTTCTTTCTAAGTTCTTTTTCCTTTAATATTTTTGTTTCAGGTTCCTTATTTTCTTGTAGAACATTTACCTACATACAAAAAAATTATTGAATAAACATGTTTAGATAGATTTTCTTAAATTATAAATTAAAATTATACGTTTTATAACGTAACACACTGAAGCAGATTCCATATCCCCTCCAACATTCAGCGATACAGACAAACAAAATATAGTATAGTAGGGGAGAGGTTTATGCCTTGAGACGCTTTTAATTAATTTTTTTTTTTTGACAAATAAACAATCTTTTAAATAAAGTTTTAATGTTTACATCTTAAAGTTCGAACATTTGTTTAATCGAAACAATTTTTTAAAAACATAAATTACTAATATTTATGTGTGTAAATGAAGTAAAACAAAAAAATACAGAGTATCTCAAAGCACCGATTTTGGCGGGTGCCTTGAGACGCGAGGTCGGGTGCCATGAGACATTAAAGAATACACATTTTATGAACTGTAATAAGTTTATTATATCACATGTGTACTTCTTTAAATAATATTTAATAATAATTTTAATATATCTTGAATTTTTTCTTTTATTCTTAAAATGAAACCTTTTTGTGAGTACTATTTTTTGATTTTAAATCTATTATTTTAACATCATATATTACATTCAATATCAATTTTAACATCACAGATGTTTCCTGTAATCTTATTCATTTAATTATTTACTTTTTCGCGTTTTTCTTCATTTTCCTCTTTTTTACCTTATCTTTTTGCCGTCTCATAGCACCAGACTTCGGAGTGTCTCAAAGTCCAAGCCCATCTACTTTTTTTATTAATTTAGAATAACAATGTTTACAGAATATATTTTTAAATATAATTTGAACGAAGTCAGTCAATGATAATAAACTTTCATTTTTGCACTATAGTCAAATTTTGTATGCTTAAGTAATAAAAATATTATAATTTTAGTAAAACTGAAAAAGTACGTTTTTCATGCGAAAAACGTACGTAACTCGTACAATAAAAGAGGAATGATATAAATTGGATTCAAATAAAGATAATAATACTACATATAATGTTTACAAACTTTATAACAAAATATCTTATACTTTTCGAATTAATTGAAATGTCTCAAAGTATAAGCCAGTAAGTATTATTGTTATTAGTTTCAATAATTATCTCACATTGATTCAGCTAATTTTTGCCGCTTCAGAGAATTGTTTACACAAAACAACTTCAATTTTTGTAAACAATTGTGGACGTTAGGAGGGAACTCGTGTTTTTGTCACCTCTAAAACGCGTCCCCTCACATTTTTTTCAATTAAATATAAAAATTAATTTATTTTACTGCAAAAAATTCTATCGGATTGCAAAAATATGCTGAATGAATTTGATGATTTAATATAAACTTTTTTTGACAGTAATTTAAAATAAACTAATCTGGTAATAAACGCGTTCGGCATCACCTTAAGAGCGTGTCAACGTGGTTTTCACCGACATTACAGATTTACAAAAATACAACTACATGAGACATACTTGATTAATTTAAAGAGCACCATTCGATTTTCTCACATTTCTTTTACACATTTTTAACTGAAAACGTAACAATATTAATTTAATTTAAGTGAGACATTTTATGCCTCGTCTTCGAGGTGACATAAAAATCGGGTGTAATTTTATGATGGCAGTTTGTTATTATAATTACCAGATTGCATATATAATTATTTTCCCATTAATAAAGAACCTAATGGTGCTCTTTACATTACAATCTTATGTATAATATTATTTTTATAGCACAAGTCTCTAACTCCGTTACTTTAACACCGTGACATCCTCTTAAGGGGATGTCAAAGTAATTTTAGGAACACTTAACCTCAGAAAGTACATTTATCAATTTATTTATTTAATATTAATATATTACTATGCACTAATGAGAACTGCGTTAAAACTTATTTCAGTTAGAATACAGTATAATAATAGAGTGTAGATTTTAGAGTTTCATATTTGCAAATAACCGGTCAAATGTTAGAACGCTCTAACATCGTTCTTAGTAAATATTATTAAATAAATAAATTGAGAAATTACTTTTGGCGGGAATCTGCAAATTTGAACTTCACAATTGAGTTTTACATGCTGTTAATTATAAATACACCAAGACATGTGGATTATTGAATCCATATTAATTTTGCATGGACTTTAAGGGGAATTGTCAAGCAAGTTTGTAAACAGCCTTAATAATTTAGTGTCTTTTTAATTTATATTGTTAAACCATTTAATAACAAAAAGTAAAAAGAAGCTACAAAAACTTCAGGTTTGAGAGAATCTTGCACATCGCGAAATTATATTTTTATGTGAACTATAGCTGAGAAACTTGAACGTGTTTTTTTTATGTGAAAAATAAAAAAAAATACGTTTACGTTTCTCAACAACAATTCGTTTAAAAAATTATAATTTTGCAGTAAATAAGATTCTCCCAAACCTAAAGAATTTGCAGCCTCCTTTTATTTCTGTTTAAATATATGTTTTCACAATATGAATCTAAAATACGCTAAATTTGTCGGTTTTTTTATAAAGCTGACTGACATTTCCCCTTAAGGTGAAGTGTCAATGGCAGATCAAGTCCTACATTTAAATGCCTGCTACAAACTGCATTTTTGATTGATATTTTGTTATTAAGATGAAGTTAGCAAAAAACGCTCTCTTGATTATTAGTCAAATAATATTTTAGAAGAAGTTCGAGGTATCTAACTATATTTTGTGAAAAGAATCCTTTGAATGAAATATTACATTAAAAACATCAACAATAAAAAATTTCATTCAAATGATTCTTCTAAAATATTATTTCAATAATAAGTCAGCCATCAAGAGAGCGTTTTTTGCTAACTTCATCTTCATTACAAAATAACAATCAAAAATGAATTTTGGAGCAGGCATTTAAATTTAGGACTTGGCCAGCTATTGATATTTCACCTTAAGTTAGGTGAATTGAATATGAATTCTGTTTTCATTCTACATTGATTCAGCTAAGAAATATTCATTAAGTAAAATGTGTAAGTTGAATCAACATAGAATATATGTGTATCCATGCTAAATCAATGTTTGATCCACCAACCTTAAATATGTAGATAGAATCTTTATGGATTCTGTGTATAAGTATTTTGTCGGTGTCTGTTAAAGTATTACATGGTAATATGGTATTTATAGTACTATATATGTATATAGTATTATAGTATACTATATTATATATTGTAGTATACTTATAGTACTATGTTATGGTAATATTGTACAAATAGTAACAACTCATATATTATTTACGTCGAAGCATTCATATTACTATTTATTTTGTAACAGTTAATATTATTACACATTATTTTATATAAAATTAAAATAATTACCTTGTCAAAGTTAGATGGCAATTCAAATATAATAGGAATATTTTCGATATTTACTCCTGCATTACATGAAGATTTTGACTCTTCAATGGCTGATGTTGAAGCAAAACTTAATATTTCAATATTTATTTCTGTTCCGTCCGCAATTTCGTCGTCTTCTTCAATATCGCAAAACATTCCATTTTTTTCTTTCATTTGACATATAATTGTTTTGCCGGTCAACATTGTTTGGAGAAGTTTGTCCTTTTCAGCCGCATCACTTAGTGCCATTCGGAGGCATGTAACATCTGACAAATCATTTTGTTTTGTAAACTTGATGCGTTTACACCTTTTATCAATGCGGCAGTATACTATTTTGTCCGTCATTTCCCGGTATCATAAATTTTGTTACATAAAGTTGCAAAAAAATCAAAGTGTTACGAACGAAAAAATACACTTAACTTTGTTTTCAAATAAAGTAACTGTGGAAAAGTTAGGTTAGTTCTGTAGAGTACTGTACTTGAAGGTGGCGCACGCAGTGTGCAGTCCCACATAATATCTCTGTCCTTCTCTGATACACAGAACAATAAGGGATAGAAATATGATACGACGCACGGCATGTATCAATTTCTAGTGGCGTTTTTGGTTACTGTTCTAGTAAATGTGAAACTTGTGGCATTTTCTATTAGCCGTTAACCTGAGCCAGTTTCCAGTTCTGTCTTCTTTTCTCGTCAGAGATTCACCGTTATTCAGTAATCAATTATTTGCCAAGTAATAGATTGCTGAATGCAACCGAATTTATATTTAAATGGATCCACGTTCTGAAATCTATTACCAAATAATTCATTACTGAATAAGGCCCTTGGACTTTCGAATCCAGCTCTAATAAAATTTCTTCTTTCTCCAACCTGGGTCCTTATTCTGTAACTTCTCACGTAAGCTTTTCTCACGTAAAAACAGTCGGTTTTAACGTAAAAATTTTTCCATCTTCGTCAAGGCATATGCATTAGATAAAGACAGAAATTTTTTTACGTGAGAAGAGCTTATGTGAGAAGTTTCATAGCGTATTCACATTCGAACAATATATTCTATTCAAAAAGGACAGACAATTCAACTCACATAAGTGCGTCCTTTTTCAATAGAAAATCGTGTTCGGATGTGAATACGCCAATTGTGCACACGGCAAATTTTGTTCATTCTCCCATATACAAAGAATTTCGCTGTGGTCAGATTAGTAAAAAATATTTGATGACATGTGTTCGAAGATGAAGATGAGCGTAGATCAAATGTGTGTAAGATAAAATGTGTTGTTAATAATTCGTTTGTTTGTTACAATGTATAATTGACAAATTGAATATCTTTATAAAACGTATGTTTTATGAAATATGTGCGTAGATCAAATGTCAGTAGGATCAAATGTGCATTAGATGTAATGTGTGTAAGGGAAAAAGTATTCTCGATCAAACATCTATTACCTACATTGTCTGGTAGATAAAATGTATATTTGACCAAATGTATACGAAGATCAAATGTGTGTAAGATTAAATGTATACGCCCCCTTAAGGCGAAGTGGAAGATAGGCTGACACGAAGTTAGGGAATTGTTTATAAAAACAGGAATGTTAAATATTTTTTACTAATCTGACCACAGCGAAATTCTGTGTTTATGGGAGAATGTTAATAAATATTAAAACTATTTTCCGATGGAAAGCTTTAAAAAATTATTATTTATTTCTTACTGTTATAGGTAAACATTGAAGATAAAGGGAGATAGACACAAAACTGATCACAACTTTTTCTATCTCTCTTTATATCTAATGTTTACGTATAAAGCCATCTTTACTAACAGAATTTCAGCGTTGGCTCCAACACTGATTCAGCATGTCATTTTTTCCAGTGTACGAAAGAGAAAAATTGAAATATCTAATTTTAAAATTAATATTGAGAATAGTGTTCTGCACAACAATAATTGCCGTGTGTACAACATGTGCCCCGTGCGCACGGTAGGTATGTTGCGCACACGCATGTTAAACGAAGAAAGAAGATTGAGCTCCGCACAACAAAATTTGCCGTGTGCACAACGTGTGCCGTGCGCACGGTAGGTACGTTGTACACACACATGTTAGTCGAAGAAAGAAAATTTTGGCAAAGAAACATATATGTTTATCGCCCATTGCTACCTTCAAGCAATAAAGGAAAAAAAAAAAAAAGACAAAAAAAAATTTAGTTCCGCCCACCAACACT
>JABFPW010000027.1:0-13837 GCA_022817205.1 Oxyteleia sp. ZL-2020
TACATAATTAACCTTGCTCGTTAAGTAACTATTAAAAATTAACAATTTATCCTTTCATCGCCGATGTAGAAGTAAATGAAATCATTATGCCGGTAAAGAAAGGATAAAAGAATAACATTGTAAATGAAATTAAAAAGGTATAATGAAATGGTAAATATCTTGTCTATCAATATACACGAATAGTCGACGATGAGTTGTTTAGTTCATAGCTAAAGTGAACTTAACAAACTTCACTTTAGCTTTGTTATCGAGCTACATAAGGACGTTCGTCGCATTATTAAATAATTCCTGAAAACGGAACAGAGAAGAATAAACTTAAATGCTGTGTCATACATCCACTTACATCTAACGGATATTAAACATAAGAAGAAGAGTACTGTTTCTTGTCGTAAGGTCTCAATGCTGATGTCCTGAAATAATCTCTACCTCGTGGTTGGCCTCTACAGAAGTTAACTAGGATCGATTGCGGCTGTTAAGAGATGGAAAATGTTTCGTTTACGTTTAAATTTGTTATATTTCGTTGTAGTACTAATGTCGCAGGGCTGGCAAGTTAGGTAGGTTCTGTTTTTCCTAACATGGTGCATTTGACCCTCGTGGCTTTCTCCATACCATTCAACCTAGCGCGCACAGTTATTCTTGTTCCATGAAACTGTTTACTATATTTCTTGCATAACTTGTCGAACTGCGAACTTTTGTACTGTTTCATGCTATCCAGCATTAACAAAACTTGTTTTCGCAGATGCGCCAATTATCATAACTACACCTGTAATAAAAATGAGTATTAAATACATGTACTGAGCTGAATTAACGATAAACTTCAACGTTAGACTTGTCTAACCGTCGTATAGCTGATATAATCAAACAATCTTCTATACTTACTTAACGAACTGCTAACGCAGAAATTGAACAACAGTGACCATATCGATTCAGTTTAATCTACAATCAGTAGAACTAGTGTTGCGTATCAGGCTGCGACGTTTCAACTAATACACAGTGCCAGGAAAGCACGGTGGAAGGAACTTTATCTCCTTGTCGTTTTCGTGAAGAGCTGTAACTCATAAAGGTCCGCAGACAAATAAGTGAGCTGAAGGCAATAGTTTATTTACTTCGTGCTTCAGCACATGAAGGATGAAGTTGAATATGTAACTGTAGTCTGATAACGGCGCTACATTTTCGCACGAGAGTTTGATCGACTGGAACATTTTGGTAATTGAAAATGCACCACATGGCACAATGTTGATTTCTTTGCCCTTTGTACAAGAGATTATCAAACAGGTAAAGGTGATTCTGCTCCATTACGCCATAACAATTGATCTGGGCAGCAGTGACACAGCTTATTGTATTCATGCAGGACAAGATCTAGGTCTTGATTTCGTGACGTCCACAATGTGTCGGAAGTCGGGTGCAGAAGTTACCTGGGATGTATCCGCAGCAATATGCACAGCAGCAGTGTGGAAGTATTTCTGAAGGATCCATTACTTATCGCGGCAATCGATCAGCTCGTATTTACGTTTAGTCACTCTGTTCCCCTAGATTATCCAACTATTCTATCAACTATGTCAATCTTACGATTTCTTGCTCTAAATTCTATCACGAATGGTAGCGCGTTTCCTAATACCTTGGATGACAATGCTGCCTCGCAATTTCGCAGATGTGTAAAAGCAAGAGTGATGTATTCAGGTTGATGAAAAAGTGTGAAGATGACGGGAAAAATGACGCCGCGCGCGAGCGCATCTGCCTAATACAAGTTATAATTTATATAAGATGTATGATGATACACTGAAAATACACTGGAGTTGAGTCAACACCAGCTTCTGCGCTTTGCAGAACTCCAACCGTATGATATTAAGTGTACGCTACACTGTAAAAACAGTTGAGTAAAATGACACAATATATGGTGTAATCCAGTTGCCAATTCGTTCGTAGTGTTACATTCCACTGCGAATGTAATGGTTGCTACATGAAATACATAACCTCACATTTGGATGTGAGGATGCTTGCTTCAAAGTATGGCATTATATATTTTATGAAAAAACATTTAAAAATATACTTGCCGTTAAAACTCAAGTCGCACATCGAGCAATCATCTCGCACGCAGATACACAAACGTCTATGTATAGTCTTTGTTTACATTACGTCGAATTGTTGAAATCGGACCGCGTTTCCATTCAACAATATGAAGTAAGAACATTTAACATGATTTTAATGAAAAAATACACTTTTTAGTGAAACATTACATTTATCATGTAAGGTTCCACAACATATTGTCAAGTGAAGTGTTACATTCGAAGAGGAAGTTCTTACATTCATTGTGTACTTTTAAACTGTATATAGTGTAATTGATGTAATATTTCGTTTCAAATATAACTTTCCATGGCATATATTATGTAAAAGTTCGTATAATGTTACATTCTTTTTTCACAGTGCACACTGACATTCGTTAAGTGCTACGGCGACGTTTCCTCTCATTCACTGACATGTGATTTCTTTTTCCCAAATTTAGAGTTCTGTGGACTCCAAGTTAAGAAATCTATTTTGACGTGATACTGCGGCGTTGCCATTGCCTCGTTATACCAAGGGTTAGTTTTTGAATGTGCTAAAAATGTTCTCAATGATAATGTATCTTTGTTCTCGCAATAAATGAAAAAAGGATATATTAATATTGACAGTATTTTCAGTACAATCAAAACATAGGCCAAGTATTGACATTTTCTATAGTTTAATGTGAAATAAGCAGAAGGCATAATGACAAGTTTGCCGAGTATTGCCTGCAGTAAGTTGTTGTTTTTATAAATTTTTAAGTGTCTTGAAAAATAATATAAGACACTTATTTTTATACATATGAAGTATTTGTGTATATTCACATGTTCAACCATTCCTTAGTTATTCTTTTTTAACACTAATGATTGTACAGCATATAGTATATTGACTCTATTCATTATACTATTTTTTTGTTTTGTACTCCAGCGTTTCAATCAATTATATTTACACGTTTCCCAGATTATTAAATTTTTGTTGTTGTTTGAATATCCTGACAGGTATAAATAGTATCGCTTATACAGCGCGTAACCCTTAGGTTCTTACGAATTTCGAGTTAACATCACTATATTTACAATATTAAGATTAACCCGTCATTGGTCGCGCCATAGCAAAAAATCTAACAAAACAAAGACAGTAAAGTGGCTGTTATTTAAGTGGAACAGGGACACTAAAAAAAGCGTGGCCAATGAGGGGTTAAAAATATTAAATTTTGTATTATATATTTTATATTTTTTAAAATTATTCTTGAATCATTACGCGATAGATAGAACCAAATTTATCTTTTATAAACCTTCACATCTATATTTCTTAAGACCCGTGAAGAAAAGACATGCATGTTACATGTGTTTAACACGTATGTATTATACATGGTACATGCATGTATCATGCGCGAGACATATATGTGACATACATGTTTCAACATGCATGTCGCAAACGTACAACAAGCGTGTTCAGCATGTATGACGCAGATGTGCTGCACGCATGTTACACGCATGATACATACGTGTAACACGCGTGTGCTACATGCATGATGCATGCGTGCCACACGCGTGTGCTACATGCATGATGCATGCATGCTACAGGCGTGTACTCCATGCATGACGCACGCGTGCAACACGCATGTACAACATGCCTGTTGCATGCGTGTAAAAATTGAAATAAATAAACAAGTATAAAGTAGCAGTAGGAATCAAAAATGTAACCTTATAAGTACAAGGTAAACACTTTAACCATTAGCCTAAACTCATTTACTGAATAGTGACGAATTTAAAGTCTCAATAAGGAGCACGTGTGATACATACGTGCAACACGCGTGTCTATAATGTAAGACATGTAACACGCGTGTAATGCACATGCACTTTATCAAGACATTAAATTCATTAATATTTAATAAATGAGTTTAGGTGAACTGATAAACTGTCAAACTTGTACTCATGAGGTTACAGTTTCTATTCCTACTGATATTTTAAATATATATATTATTTTACACGCACGCAACATGTATGCTGTACACGCGTGTTACACGTATGTAACATGCATGTAGTACACGCAGGTTGCACGCGTGCATCATGCATGCTAGACACGCGTGTTACACGTATGTATCATGCGTGCAACATGCATGCAGCACATCTGCGTCATACATGCTGTACACGCGTGTTGCACGTTTGCGACATGCATGTTGAAGCATGTATCTCACATATATGTCTCACGCATGATACTTGCATGTAGCATGTGTGATACATACGTGTTATACATGCGTGTTACACACATGTTACAAACGTGTAACATGCATGTCTTTTTTTCACGGGGACATATTTACAATTATTCGTATGATAAACATATTATTATTAAAAAGACAAATTGTTACTTCCTTATACAGACATCCACACACTATCTGAAAATATTTCTTCAAATGAAATTTCGCAGTAATTTTTCTTGCCTTTCCTCTGATTTATTTTCATTACTATGTTTTCAAATTTATCTTTGTACACATCTTGATACCACTGAGGAGCGTTATTATAATAATTAATAAAATCATTTGCATCGTGATCAGCGAAAAAATTATTATTCACGATAGGTAAAATTTCGGATGCAAGTTTATTTATTCTTATATTCTGATCTTGTTCAGGAGAAATATAGTTAATACCACTGAGAGCCTTATTTCTACCAAACATTTTGTGGGCAAGTATCTGTCCAAGAATTAAATTGCTATTTATATCAAAGGTAGAAGTGATTTGTACGTGGTTACTATCATTATTCTTAGTGTAACTAATTTCTAAGCTATCTGTTGTATTTGTAGTACTATCATTCACAACATAATTGGTATTATTATTTAACAATATTCCCTCCGCTGAATTGTGACTAAAATCATCAGTTAAAGCTGATACTTTCGGTAAAAGTACATCTTTTAAAGCTTTCATACCATTTATAAATGGTATAGCAATATTGTCTAAACTTAAAGTCATATGCTGCTTCTGACTTTTTATATTTCCATCTTCTATAACAACAGCTTCAGCGCCTGGTAAAATATTAAAGTTTGGAAATTTGATCCATGAAAACCACGAATTTGATTTACCTTTATCAATTGCATTATCTGACATTTGATTAATTTCACGCTTGCTTCTTGTAGGATTGCTATCTTGTAATAAGGGTTCATCTTCATTTGATTCAATATTTGGCTCTCGCTGATTATATGTTTCAATAGCCTTGTAATATTTATCTACCGTATGATCTGTGCAATTACTTTCTAACACTTTCACGTAAATACCTTTTCCTACTAAGTGTAAGTCAATCTGATTTTTATATATTTCCAAATTTTTAAAAGTAACATTTTGTCTATTTTTAAGATTAGTTAATTTTATTTTCCAAGATGCATATGGACTTAGCATAAAATCACCAATTTTCATCTTATCGTATACCATATTTTTATGAGCTGGCTCGTTTTTATTAAATTTTGATTTCATTAAAGAAAATGAGAACTCTTGGCTTTTTGTCGTTATTAGGTAAGTTTTATCGTTATATCGATAATAAGAATTACCTAGATGCGTTGCAGTTATCTCAAATGCTTTAAGTATATTATTTATTTCGATCTGTTTTACTTTATCTTTTAATTTAAAATTAAAATGTATATTATTGAATTTAATTGCACCTTTATCTGAATCGGACTTCATTATATCTGCGTTGACTATTACTTCTTGTCCAGATAATAGTCTTGAGATCATATTTTTATATTGTGAGTTTTTCCATACATAAAATGGATACATAGCCATATCATCACTGTAAAACTCTCCAGTGGCAAGGCATCTGTCATGACTCGTAATGAATTCGTCATATTGTTTTAGTTTTAATTTTATGTTGCCTATTTGTTTTGCAGCATGAAAGACAATGTTTTTAATATTATTTTCTATTGTCAGATTTGATGGAAGCGTAATATCGCCGAAATAAAAATGACCAAACGGGAACACATACTGTTTAACGGCGCCAAAAGCGGTTTCATATCGTTCTATTAAAATACTAGATTTTATTAATACTTCCAGATTCTGCACAGCTGTTCTGAGCTCCTCTTGATCTCCGAAGTCAGCGATGTTATCAACGTCACTTGGATTAGTGGAGATGATGTCAGTTAAGTACTGAGCAAAGGTTTGTTGTTCCTGATAATCTTGTATATGATCATATATATTAATTAAAGTGGACATGGCTTCTCCTAACTTTTCTATAAAAAGCACTAATTTATCTTGTACTTCAAATCCTTGAGTTATCTTTTGCATTTGCCATTTTGTATCTTTTAAAGTATCTTTTATCTGCCATTTAATTACATCAAGAGCCACTTTTGATTTCGTACTCATGTTGTTTTCCATGTCATGAAGGTCATTTTGTACATTTTGTAACATTGGAGCCACGCTACTATAAATATTATGTTCAAATTTTTGGAGAGACTTAAATTTCTCTTCAAACTTTTGAATGGCCGCAGTTATTTCGTCAACATCTTTTTGGCCTTTTTCATATTCATTGTAAGTAGCATAGATAGCTGTGGCGACTTCAACGCCTTGTTTAATGTTGTTTAAAATACGTATTGAATCTATGTTTACCTTAACTGTAGAACCTTTTTGAGCTTCCAGTATTTCTCCTTCTTGTGTTTTTACGGCTTCTTTTAATTTTTTGTCTAAATCTCGAATTTCCATAGGGTTAAATTTGGTCTTATCCATTTTACTTAACTGCCCCTTAATATCAGTTACTGTGCTTGTTAGACTGATAAATTGTTCTGGTGATTCACTTGTTGCTTTAGATATTATCTCCAGTTGTTTATTGAGTCTAGTAATTTGTTCATTTTTAAATTTATTTAAATTATTTATTACTTCTGATATATGTGGTGCCACCCCTTTTATTCTTTCATCGCGAGTTTTTTTATCTCCAACAGCCATTTCAACTCCCGTAGCTCCGATACTAATTAGGGCACCTGCTGCTGCACCAACGGGACCTAAAAAACATAATGCTAGTCCAGCGATTCTCACAGAATTAAATATTATTTTTGACACTAATGCATTTTTTAACTCTTCCCGTTTTTTAATTAACTTTTCTTCTTCTAATTTAGTTTGGTTTTGTAAGTCTTTTGTTTCATTGATCAAAGAAAGTATTTGATTATCAATCTCAGAACCGATATTGTCTATTTCAGGTGTAATTTCCTTTTCAATAAAATTGTTAGCTTCTTTAATTTTTTTATCAATTTCATTTTTATATTCTTTGTTATGCTTATTTATTATCTCATCTTTAATTTTTGATTTAGTCGACTCTTTCAAAATCTCAATATCTTTTTCTACTGACTCTAGATATGCGTTCACCTGTATTACTAAGTTAGATTCTAAGTTTTCTTTTTGATTATATAACCTACCTAATGTAGCTGTATACAAATAGTTGAGTACATTTTTGTATTGATTAAAATGTTCAATATCTTCAGAATTTTGTACATATTCATTTATTCTGTTCAAAAGTGACTGATAAAAAGGGGAAAAATCTACCTTTTTATTTAAAGTAGAAAACTGGTTTTCCAGATTGTGTAACTCATCAACTAATGCTAAAGTGTCATACATACTTTTAACGTAAATGTTTGTTTCTAACTGATTTAAAAGTAGTGATAAAGAATGTTTCTTGAAACGATCATTTAAATTTTCTCTTAAATAGCATTTATATTGGTTAATAATTTTAGCTGGTTTGAAGACATCTGCTTCTTTTGATTCTTTTATATTTTTAGTATTAGCACCAGCGATTCCATCGTCACCAGTATCAGCAATCAGTCTTTCGAATGAATTAATTTTATCTTCTAGTCGATTACATTCAAAGTTGCAAGAAAAACCTTGAAGCATACCATAACATTCTGCGAATACTGGAACTCCTTGTGTCCCGCCAACTCCTCCGATACCGCCTATACCATCTTTTCCGTCAACTCCAGTATTAATATGCTTTAATATTCCAGCATTTTTATTTAGTTCAACTAATATAATATTACCTGGAGAACCTCCTTTTCCTCCTTTACCACCATCACCACCATTCCCACCTACTTCACCTCTGTCAGGATAAATGAAAGGGTAATGTACCGGACGGGGAAGTTGCGTACACTCGTTTGGAGAATAACCCTCTGTCAATATATCAACAGAATAAGATGCATCAGCTCCATCTATTCCACTGTGTCCGTCTCCACCATCTTGACCCACTTCACCTCTACCACCGTCAGCAGTAATAGTTAAGTTTACACCATTAACAAAAGTTTCACCAATTCCAAAGAAGATTCCACCAGGACCCCCAGGTAACCCTACTTCACCATCCGCACCATCATTTCCCTTAACTTTACCGTTTTCTGCTTTACTGGGTCTAGACAAAGTTTGCCCGTCTTCACCCTTTAATTTTATCTTTCTATTACCTATAATTTCCCACTTTGGGGCTATAAAGGTAATTGGTATCATTAGTCCTTTGGTTACTATATCGGTATCAATAAATATTGTGTTTGAGGCGAAAACATTTATGAACTTATATTTCTCCGATTCAAAAATATCTACAACATCCTTACAACTGCCCTCTCTGTCAACTAAACAAGTAAAAATATCTTTAGTGGTAATAAATTCCCCCTTTAGAACCACATATGGTTCATCCTGGCTTAGTTCTATTGTTGTTTTTAATGTCAAGTCTAAAACATGGTTTAATTCTTCTAGTTGCAAGTCTGTAGGTATGATATTTTGTATACTACTATATTCTGCTATATTAAATTCTGCAGTTTTGTTTAAAAATAGCTGAAAGTTTATTCTATTTATTTCTATCCCTTGTAATTTTCCTGATATACCCCAATTTTCAATGTCATTAACGTTGTAGACATTTTTATTTTTTTGTATTTCATATTCTGAAAATTTAGAATATAAACTATTTAAAAACATGTACCACTTGTGTGACTCATCAAGGTATTTAACCGCATCTGCAAATGGACATATCCATGTTAATGTACCTGTTGTTAATTTCTTGTCGCTAACAATTTGTAAGAATTCTAAATATTTCTGTTGATATACAATATTTTGTATGTTATTCATTGGTATTCTAATGCCTAGACTGTTTATACGATCATAAATTGAATTTAACAGTTCATTTGAGGTTAATTTGTTGTCAATTTCTTTAACCATACTACTCATGATGTTACGCCCTTTTCCCAATAGTGCTGGTAATTTTTCAATTTCAAGTAACTGTATCTTATCATAATAATGTTCATGTATTGCCTTCCTTGTGTTATTAAGATGATAATTAATTTTTCTCGCTGTTTCATCGATAGTGTCCTGAATTTGCTTCTTTGTTTCAGGAAAGAATGATGTTATATTTTTAAATAAATCTGCCCATGGTCTAGTATTTAATTTTGTGTTGCTGGCGACTTGTAAAAAGTTAAACAATTTTCCTTGATTTGCAATATCTAATATATTATCTTCAAATACTTTCATATCTAAATTACTAGTAGTACTAATAATTTTTTCTGATAATTCCTCTAAGTTTGTTACATTCTTTAATGTTTCTACAAGATGTGATGTAGTGTTATGACCATTATTAAACTTAGATAAGAATATTTCAGCTTCTGATTGGTCTACATCAATTATAGTAGAACTAGTAACAAAAGACTTCATCTTGTCAGTTATTTGCTTTACTAAATCACGATAATAGTTATGTACTTCTTTCGTTATGTGACTACAATTAGACCATATGTTTTTGTTAATTTCTTCCACTATATCGTTAATAACTTTCTTAGATCTTTCAGATATGGTATAATCAAAATCGTTACCATCCTTCACAGTAAAATTAAGTTTTTCATTTATTATATTTTCCATATGTTTCTTCCCTTCCTGTAGTGTAGTGATGTTACTTAATCGTCCCGACACATCCGGTTTTCTAAAAATGCCTATTTTTGAGTAGGAGTAGTTTTCTTTCTCCAAAAGTATATCTATTAATTTTATAGAATCTTGGTAGAATTGTTCATCCTTTTTTCCTTTAGCGGATTTATGCTTATATTCTTTAGCTGACTGTTTTATCCACGCTCCTAATTCTTGCTTAATTTCTTTTAAAGAATCACCAATAACTCGTATGACTTTACTATCTTTTTCTTTGTTTCGTTGTTTTGCAAATCCGTTAATATTTTTTGTTGCTACTATTGCTATACTATGTTGATATTTATCAATGTTTTTCAGAAAATCACTAATATGCTTTAGCAGTTTTAAGAAATCTTCTTTATCATCGTCTGATTGAAGTGAAGAGTGATTAATAAACAAAATTATTTTAACTCTTTCCGCGTGATCTACTACTCTTTTAATAAAATAATTGGTGGTTATATCTTGGCTCGGACTTCTAGTATCATTAAATTCAGGACAATTATAGTAAGCTATGTTATTCTTCTTGTCTATTATTAACTCAGGAAAAATTGTAGTGGATGTTAAAATCTTATTGTTAGTTCTGTCGTTATCTATAATTTTGAGTAACTCTGTACCTTCTGCTGATTCTGTTGATATTAATTTATTATTATCTCCAGCAATCCATTGACCAAATATCGATTTTCCAGATCCTATATTACCCAATAATAGGACTACATCTCTATAATTATCCTTTAATTCAATCTTCTTTTCCCCTTCTTTTAAAAGGTCGAACAAATTTTCCATTGTGTTACCTTTATAATAAATAGATTGTTATTTATCAGTTTATGTCATGAGTTAAAGAAAGCCTCTGTAATCCCACTTGTATATGATTAATTCAAACACTTACCCACGTTTTTTACACAGTAGTCTCTTTTATGTATAGTCCGTTATTAAACTTATAAGACGCTGCGATTGTAATGATGTTGTTCTTACTCTTGTTTAATTAAACACACATTTGATTATTATATGTGTAAGGAAAATTACGACGAATATATGTGGGTCTGAAGTGAAATCCAAAGACCAGAGAGATTGTACTCGTGACTATATCGTACGGTTCGCAATATATTTTTTACACTATCACACTGTCAAAATTATTCGGTCTGATGAATGACCTTGTTTTTCCGATGACTGTTAATGTAAACCCAAAATTTATTCAATCCGATATGTTAGAGATTTTACGATATATTTTGATACTATCCATCCTGGCAGTTTTTGATAAATGTACAGAACGAGGAAGATCGACATTATATATACTAGATTCTAGATCAGAGATTTTACATACATTACTCACGGTCTGACGTCATTATTTAATTTTCATTAAATCATTAAATTTTAAATAAGGGTTCAAATTTGTTTTTGTCGCTATACCTTATCGCTCGATTGTTTTTAATATATATATATTTTTATATAATAACGTCATCTCTATTTAAATTCAGGGCGTCATTAACGGATCGTTGAGTCATTAATAAATCGGACGTTTCATGCATTTCGCACTGTTAATAATTTATTTGTGTCTTATTTGTTATTTCGCTTTATATCAATACATTTTATTTGAAAACTTTCTCATTCTTGTGGCTAAATATGACGCAAGTTATAGTATGTACTTTACATATTTTTTCAGTATCTGTAAGATATACTACATATATAATTTTGAACTTATAAACTTTAAAGTTTTATGTTCCTCACATATATTTTCATAATAACGTCTCAATTTACTGAAACTTCAGTGAATTGTGAATTTTGTGAATTTTACTGAAAAATCAGTGAATAAATAATACATACAGAACTGAACATTAAGCTTTCAATTTCTTTTGAATTTGTTCGAAACAATGACTTAATTGTAGTCTAAAATAAATAACTCGTACAAATATAATTCATTTTTGAACTTTTATATGTACTTCAAATGTGTTTGCACTATGATTATAATATACTTATCTTATTTTCAATATGAAATTAACCCTAATAAAACGAAAAATATATTTTTTTCAATACCTGCATCAAAAACGCCACTTTTGTCCCTGCTTTGCGGGATAAAAAACCTTTTATATCCCTAGGGACAAAAGTAGCGACGTAACATGTCATAAAGTACTCATAACCTACAAAGCCACCTTGTGTTGCACGCAACGTGGCTTTTTGATGCAGATATTGAAAAAAATATCGTATGCAATTTGTGACAAAAGCGACTTTCTCTTTGTCCCTCGTGTGATGGCAGCCCTCGCTTCGCTCGGGCTGCCAATTTCACACGCGGGACAAAAAGAGTCGCTTTTGTCACAAGTTGCATAATATACTATTACCCATCGGAAGTCTTATATAAAGAAAAGAATATAATAGAAATCAAGCGCTATTTTGTTGAAAAAGCACTAATCTTTAATTATGCGAGCTTTCAAGAACAGTATAACATTATCAAATATACTAAAAGAATACCAAAGATAATTCCACCTAGAGTGAAAAAAGAATTGAGTTTCAGGAGACACAACCTGGTGGGGATTAAAGCGTTTAATGACTTACCTGATGAAATTAAAACAAAAAATGTAAATAAGTTAAAAAATGACAAAACACTCAGAAAGCATTTAATTAAAACTGCTAGTAGTTGCATTTCATCTTTCTCTTTCAAAAGTGTTTTTTTATGGACAACAAAGGAAGAAAAAACACGAGTACAGTCAACGTCAAATATATTATATTTAGTAATATATAAAAAAGTAACAATTGTTTGTTCTAAATTATATTATTTTACATCATCTTTCATAATTAACAAGATATTTTTATAACAATTAACAAAATATTTAGGAATTTCGATATATATTAACTTTTCACTGTGATTGTAGGGGCAATTCGTTCTTAACTATATTCTGTGGGGAGAACTGTTTGAATTAACACTAGAAAGATGGAGCTATGTTTAGAGAAGATAGAGCAAATTGCTTAATAGTGAAATAGAAAGAGAGGTCAGGGATAAAATTGATCTCTTCTGTCATTCTAATGTTAAAATATATTTTAACTAAATAATATATTATATTTTACTTTATAACATTTATAACGTTTAAATAATTTATAATAAATACCTTTATTATCAATACCTTACCTTTTTGATTCTGGTGTTTGCATAAGTTTTCTGGGTGGTGTCTTTTTGACGTATGGACCTATTACCGGTAAAACAGGAGAATTGTCCCTCGGTAAAAAGTGAAGCAAATAATTATGAGCCAATTGAACGTAAATGGTTTCCCAATTCATCCAAACATTTTCCTGTTGTTGTAACTGAAGCCAAGGATTCGTCAAGTGATACGCAAAGTGGAATATATAATACTCAAAGGGATATGTGATTTATTAAGGAAAACAATTACTATTGTATTTTATAGATAAAATAATATAGGAATTTTCTTATCTAAATAATAAAATATTTGATGAAAAATAAAATTAAAAATAATTCAATTGCTGAAATTAAAAGTTGTAAATTGTCTGACATTTCTGTTCTTTGTTTTCAACAAAATACTATTAGCAAAACAATTTGTATAATATAATATTTAATCTAAAAAATATATATATTTATCATATATATACCACTTATCATTCAATTTAATACATAAATTAATTGATTAATTATAAATAATTATTGAACTGTAAATACAATATACTCAATTAAATGAAGAATCATATTAGAGAAACATAATGTTACACATAAAAAGGATACTCAAAGATAAAGCTTGAGAAACTCTTGCAGTTCCATGATCATCTTTTAGTTTATCTAAATAAAAAGCTGGTGTCAAGCCTTCTTCTAACGTTGATCTTATTTTAGCCTTAAAAGAAAAAGTAATTTATTTAACAGTTAAAGATCTATTATTGCAAATTTAAAATAATGTGGGATTATCAAC
>JABFPW010000028.1:0-13710 GCA_022817205.1 Oxyteleia sp. ZL-2020
AGGTTATATAACCTCTATTCACTCGTGCGAAGAAAGATCGCAATGTTGCCACAACATAATAAATACAAATTTTACAAAATTAAATTTAATTTGAAGTTGATTTAATTTTAATTTAATTTTAATTTAATTCTAAAATAATTTTGATGTAATGTTAATGTGAGTTTAATTTGAGTTTAATTTGAGTTTAATTTGAGTTTGATTTGAGTTTGAGTTGAGTTTGATTAGAGTTTGATTAGAGTTTGATTTGAGTTTGATTTGAGTTTGATTAGAGTTTGATTTGAGTTTGATTTGAGTTTGATTTGAGTTTGATTTGAGTTTGATTTGAGTTTGAAGTTGAACAAAAATAATTTTGAGAAAAGAAGAAACGGAATCCCGATCCTAGAATGGTCGAACGAAAACGCCATTAGTATATTTTGATAATATTATGTGCTACTAGGGTACCTTAAACCAATTTCTCCATAAGAGCACGTGTAAAATTAAAATTGCAATTACTCGCGAACTAAGCTCGCGAATTTTATGAAATTTTGTACACGAGTTCTTTACAATGATACCTATCACCATGCAAACTTTAAACGATCTGTCATCACTTTTGACTATTGCTGTATACAACCTTAAGTCCTTTATATGTTTGTTTTTACTAGGATATAAAAGTTAAATTGATTGTTTTTCAATTTAAATTTGTCAGGAATAATGAATGAACTGATCAATGTAATCGTACGTAGCAAAAACGAGTGTCACGTTTATACAATTGTTCAAATTTTATATATACTTGAGTCTGTCATGTTGCACCTGATAGAAATTAATTGCACACATTATTTGTAACTTATATGTTTCCAAATTATCAAAATAACGATTAAAATAGATATACATTGTGATAAATTATTTGAGGAATTAAATAAATTAGATTTAATATAACAATTCTATAACGTTAGTTTGAAAAAATTTCGTTGCAACATGGGGGACTCGAGTATAATCTGTTGTTGTAACATGGCAAAGACTTAAGTAATATTTACATAACGTTCCTGTAATGTTGTAAAAAGTTTCACGACGGTTAAATGTTGCTTGAATATATGTTCCTTAAGAGACATCGAAAAAATAGTTCTACAAAGAATCCACATTGATTCTACGTAGATTTTTAAGGTTAATGGATTGATCGTGTATATGGCATAGATCCACGCTTATTCTATGCTGATTCAACGTACACATTTTTCTTAATGAATATTTGTTAGTTGAATCAACATAGAATCAATACAGAATCCAGGTTCAATCCACCTAACTTAAATTCCATGCAAAATCAACATGGATTCAATGCCCCGTGTCTCTTAGGGATTGATTTCAGAAGTTGCTCTAAAGTGTTTTTTTAAATTAATTTTTAATTAACCATTTAGTTAATGAAATTTTTATAAAATAGACATTTAAAAACTGTTAAGTAGCTTAGTGTAGCTTTCTGAATTTAAACATTTTACTTTGTGTATATTTTCTTCAATATATTAAATTTCAAATAACTTCTCATCATATTTGATTTTTCCTATATACACTGAAAATAATAATCTGTTAGACGAGCATATAAATATGTTGATTTAACAGATTCTTTATGCAGACGTACATGTAATGCTATGTTATTTATTAAAATTCACTGTAAACACTTTAAGATAAATGTAGACAAATTAAAAAAATACTAGGCAGTTAATAATTATGCCACATGTCGGAAGAATTATTCAAAATTACTTAAAATGATTTATCCAACAATACAAGTCAAATAGGTTATAATGTAAGAATAGTGTTTTATTTATGTAAATTATGTAATTTATACTATAATTGTAATTAGTCATTTAATAAAATAGAATGCATGAACCCTTTAATTGCACACTGACTGCTTGTAACATGTATTAAAATGCTTTGGCAACATCTGTGTTCAGCTGAAGGGTCAAGATATACACTGAGAGAAAGCTTGTATAAAAATTACTATACTTAATAAGAATTCTGCCATACCTATCGCTGTTTTTATTTTTTTTCCCAAAAGTATCGTAAAATTGAACAAACATTTTGACGCAATTTTACCATACTTCTGGCTAAAAAATTAAAACAACGATGCACATGTCAGCATTCCAATTAACACTATCGCAATTAGTATGCAAACTTATGCAACATGAAAAATTAAAATTATAAAGTAATAATTATTTGAAGTTTTACAATGAGATATCAATATGTTTTTATGCTAGTTCAACGTATTCATTTTCCTAACGTAAGCTCTAAGGTACATCCTAAGGAAAAAATATTTACTTTAAGCGATTAATTATGCACTGAGAAAACAGTGGCGAATGGTAAGCTCCGCTTGGAGTGGTTGGTACATCTCCGACGGTGGTGGTTCGGCTAACGTCCGTCGGCGATCGTGATTTCCCGAGTGGTGTTCTGTGAACCCCGAAACTTTATAATTCAGAACTCCACTCGGGAAAACACAAATTATGCTTAGGCAGAGTAAGTGAAGCTCCACCGTGGAGCGTAATGATCGCGACGTGGTGTTAGTCGAACCTGGACCATCGGAGTTATACCAACCACTCTAAGTGGAGCTTACCATTCACCACTGTTTTCTCAGTACAGTTTAAAATGCAGTGAAAGTGATAGTTTTGTTGTTGTTGTTGAAGCTTATATGCTCCAAAAGCCATAAGCTTTATCAAACCCATCAATCGAAGTTTATAACTTAAGTCATAAACTTTTGTATCAGACTGTATCAACACCTGACATAAGCAATAATGCGCAGGCGCAGAATGTTGGACAAAGACAGGTGGTCCGAAATCATATAGCTATCTCGGGCTCGTTTTCCACTTATGTGAATACATCCCAAGCGCGCATTCCAGTATAACTATAGTTCAATGGTTAAAAGTGGAAGTGATGATTTTATGACGTGTTCACTTTCAAACAATATATTATATTAATAAAGGATAGGCAATTCAGCTCACGTCAGTGCCCGGCTGAAAAAAATCATATATAAAAGTCACAAAATTAAATCATGTAATTAGTTATGTGATTAATCGTTTCGAATCATCACATGAATTTTTTTGAAAATTATGTAAATTTTTTAATTACCTAATTTTTTGAAAATCACGTAATTTTATTTGTAAATTTTTAAAGTACCTTTTTTATAATTTTTTTTTGTAAATTACCTTTTTTGTAAAATTTTACAAAAAGGTACTTTAAAAATGTACAACAAAATTACGTGTTTTTCACAAAATTAGGTAATTAAAAAAATTATCTGATTGTGCATAACGTAACTATTAAAATGATGTGACGATTTGAAACGATTAATCACATAACTAATTACATGATTAAATTATGTGATTTTGTTACATGATTTTTTTAAGCAGGGTGCATCCTTTATTAATAGAAAAAATTGTTTCATTCCGATTACGCCATTCCTTCTTCAGTGGTAACAATGTTTAAGATGAGCATAAAAAAATAAGTAAATCTGTAGGTTGGTCGATGAAAATAAAACAAGTTGCACATAATTCAGAGATATATTATATTTATTACAATACGAATTATTTATATAATACAAAAGTGCTAATATCACAAGTTGAAGACAAAATCTGTTGCACATGTAATTTGCCTTTACTTCTCAGTCAAAATGGCGACTTTGTTTAAACAGCCGATATATAGGTGATACTATTGTCACAAAAAATTTTAAATGCTATGGTACGTTCTTTTATTAGGCAGTTTTTGCAGAACTACGAAGTTAGAAAATTATGAAGCACAAAAACACAAGCATCAGAAAAATACAAAACATAAGACTGCGTCGAACTGCTGAGTAAAAGAACGTACGCCTATCCTCAATATTTAACATAATGTTATACGATTATACGCTAAACCAATAGCGACAACAGCCTTGTCGTTCAAAACTTGACCTTATCGTTCAAAATTAACAATATATTTGGGTAAACCGTAATGCTAACAAATTAAATTTTAATTAAAATATTGTATTCTACGTCATCGAAAAATAAAATGATTTACTGTATATATTGCACAATTATTATTCATTTCATATCCATATTTTCATTCCTTGTAATTTTCATTATAATTCCCAACGAAAGTGTGTTTGAGATGGCGCTTTTGTCGCTCGAAACAGCTGTTGGTTTAGTCTATTACACATATATTGAGGATTATAGCTTTAGCAACATCTCAACATTAACTTCCTAATTCTGAAATAATTAATCAGTGAATGTGTTTCAGGTTTACATATATTAGTTTTGGTAGCATTAACTTTGTTTTGTTAGTTTTTCATAAAAATGTTATGGTTATTTTTCCTATTATAACAAAATAATTGGATTTCCACTTTAATACTCCATAAGAGCTATTATAAATATGCGTTATTAAAAAATTGACAACTAATAAAGTTTACATTGACTGATTAAAATTTCAAGAAAATCTTATGGATTCGAGTTAATGCTATAACCATCTTAATATTAAGCGTTGTAATAAAATTATTTATTACAACTTAAAATGAACACTGCGATAACCAATCTCGTTAGCGTTCGTCATACAGAGAAGTGGCAATTCCGTTACTGGCTGACTTGTGATTGGGAGCGCGTGAACTAGGAGCCCTGTCGCGTGGAGTACATCTATTACGATTGTCGTGGCCTTTCGAGGACGATTTCCTGGACTGGTCGAATTTTGGAGTGCTGTTGAAAGAAAAAATTTCAAATTTATTTTCAGGTTTAACAAGTGCCACTTTAATAATTTTTTATTTTATTTTTTAAGATACAATCCTGATTCTCAGTTACAAACAAATTAATACAGATTAAAATATTTCTAATATTTTTAATACAAATATAATTAATACAAATTAAAACATTTCTAATTTTGGGAAACAACGTTTCATATGTTTTCTAATATTTACAAACATCATAAGAAATCTTTTCTGGTACACTATTTTATCTATTCTAAACATCTAGTGCCATAGCAAAACAAATTTTTCATCGTATTATACCACTGATTCTAAGAAGCTCAAAAGTAAGTAACAGAGATCATACGTACGTCTGCGGTGAGTTATTTTTCTGACTGAATTTTGCCCAGTCTTCGGCTGCCTTTTTCCAGTCAGTGTTTCCTGACAAAGGCGTGTAAGGGGACCTGGTGGACGGCACTGATGCGGCTTGAGCTGGAAGTGACAATGGCCCTTGATGGTTCAGGATCTGCTGACCGTACAATGGGGTCGGCTGTCGGTAGTGTTGCGTGTGATGGGGTATTTGATATGGGGCCAAGATGGGCGTCTGACCAGACGGGGTGTACGGCGTACTCTGGTAACTGCGCATACTGTGCATACTGTCGTAACTCGCGATGGTGCCCGGGGTATGTAACGGATAATGCGGTGTCTGACTCGCTACTTGGGTAAGCGAGTGCAGCATGTGATGTGGCATGTTCTGAGCGACTTGTTGGATAACATGCTGGTTTATTCCGGAGACAATATTCGGGGTTCCGTTGATGTGTGGAGTTCCATTTGTGTATGGGGTACGCGCGGTAACAGAACCTCGAGAATTGCTTGAGGTGCCGCGTCCGGGGATAGATTCCTGAAAATGCTCCTTGTACCACCGGAACAGGTCGCTTAATCGACCGAACATACGTTCACGGTACTTGAAGCCTTCCGGTTTCACAGAAATGTATTCGTGACGGCAACTAATGTTGGGCACATAAGATAACAGGAATTTGCCTGGGAAGTCTTTGGAGGCGGATATGATGTATGGGATGTTGCCGGGGTTCTCCTTCTTTTGTTGTCTAAGTATATCCTCGGCTTTATTCTGATTGCCTTCGACGGACGACTTAAAGTATTTGAAGTCTAAAAGTTCTGACGCGTACGCCGCAATGGGATTGACGTATCTCGCCAAGATCTCGTCCAGGTCTTCAAACTCCTCGTTGCCGATCCAGAGTTTCCGGCCAAGAGAGAAGGAGTTCTCTTTGTTCTCTTCGCGCACGTCGATGTGTTGGAAAATGTTGTCTGTGACCTTCCACGTTAGAGTCAAGTGGTCCTGACCCTTGCTGCTGGGACGGAAAATAGCGTCTCCTTGTTTCATGTCCTTCATCAGCTTCTGCGATTCAGCGTAAGTGATGTTGTGGAAGGATGAGTGCACAATAACACGTTTCACGTATGTCTGCCTCTGTTTTAAATACATCGCGTCTTCCTCCACTTTCAGATCTATCTTCTCGGCTTCGATGTCATAGAAATGATCCTTCGGTGGTTGCCATTCGTGATTCTTATCTAACAAGTCACTGGATTTACTAGTACATTCAACATTAAATCTATTAACCTCGATCTTAATAATTCTACAATGAATGGTCTGGCCGACCTGAACTCTGTCAGCTGGATTAGAAGTGCGTTTGTCTGATAAATTTTTTATGTGAATGAAACCAGAAACCCCGTTGTCTAAACGAAGCCGAACTCCAGTGGCCTTGCCCGGGCAGGAACCGTCGTCGAAATGGTTCCAAACCTCGGACAACTCAGGAAAATCGTTTATCAAGCAAAAGGGACACTGCCAGAGATTAGTCACTTTGTTTTTTACTGGATTAGCTTGATCCAGTTGTTCAGTTTGGGCCTTCTTGTGCGTAATTCCCACGACGGTCGCCAAGATCATTTTACCGACGTAAAATGTATTTGAATTCTCTTTTGTTAACATTTCGAAGAGCTTTTCCGGCATCGGAGACTGATAAGGCATGCGAAGTTCTTTGTATCGATAGTTCAATTCCGCGAGAATGTCGTACAAAGTGGCACATTTGTTGCCCAAATTCTGACGTTCCAGTTCTTTGGCGAAGGCGTCAAGGTCGAGTTCCTTCAGTCTTTCGGGAGATTCGAGAATCTCGTCGAGTGCATCGGCTGCATTGGTGCTCTCGTCGTCGTACTCAAGGGCATCGACCGCCATTTTGCGAGCCCATTGGTAATTCTCAGGATGAATTCTGGTACCATCCAATACTTCAATATATCCCTCGGTGCTGTAGCCAAGATTATTTGTGTCTATCTTAATGAAACCGGCACAATTAATATAAATTTTCGGTCCCATGTGGTAAGTCGTTATTAGTTGTTGTCTATTTTCCAATGGTTGATTCTTTTTGCTCAATAATTTTAACAGCGCTTGAGCTTTGCGTGGGCCGAAACCGCTAACGAATTGTAGCAAATTGCCGGCGTGCGCTTGTTTAACCACTTTATTAACATCAACACCCACTTCGTTGACACGATTGACAAACTCGAGATAAATATTGTCGAGGAGCTCTTCCTTCGGCAATTCATCTTGAAGCGGATGATACTTCAAACAGAGGATTTCGTCGTCAACGTTGCAGAGTTGTGAAAATTCAACTAGAGGATCTTGCATACGCCTAGCCAATGAGATAGCCTGGCGCAGCAACATAGGATAGTCCCGAAACTCGGCCATGCCCTTCTTGCTGTTCGCGTAAATCACAGACAGCTCGTTTTCACAAATCTCGACTTCGATGGTAGGAAAATTATTTTCCTGTACAAGTTCAGCGACAATTTTTTTGATGTCTTCGACTATCATAAGAGCTTCTCTAGATTCACCACCCACGACTATCAAGTGCGGCTTTTTATTGGATATGAAGTGCTTGATCGCCATTAGATCACTTTCTTTTTTAAATTTCTCATCTTTGCGATAGCTGTTCCTTCGTTTCAGCAAATGCTGCAGTCGAAGGTGATCGGTACATTCGCCATCCGGAGCCACCAAACAAGCGAATGCTGCCTGCGAGTAATCCGACACGTAAGCTATTCCAATCACCCTCAATCCACTCTGCGTGCTCCACTCCTCTTTGTCATCTGCCAATATCTCTTTGCTGTAAGGAGCGATCTTAATCCAGTTGTACATCTTCTGACAACAGGAGCGCATTACGCTGTCTTTTGCTTCGCGCAGTAGGTTCGATTTTAATTCCTTTTTCATGTCTGGTATCACCATCTGTTTGATCGCTAATTCAACGATGTCTGCACGCAACTCGTTCCATTCTTGCACTTTCTTGCTGAACTCGTCGCGATAATACAATTGCTTCATTTCGTGAAGAAAATTTGAACTGGTGTTGCCTTCGATCGTGTCACTCAGCCCCATCGTAATCAGTTTATCGTTCTCGGCATTAACCAATTTCAGAAATTCATCTCCAACGAGATCGCATACCGGCTTATCTTTGATATACTTCAACGCGTAGATAGCGTGATGCTCGTCGATCTCTTTTTTCCCGTTTTTGGTCGGCTTAATAGTCAACTTGGCGCGTTCCATGTACAGTTCCCGGACGTACTTGCGCACCAGCGGTTCCTTCGCCAATTGAGTCGCCACCATAAATTTCACCGCGTCTAACACCTCCTCGGGGGTTTTAAACTTCGAATTCACGTACTCGAGCGCAACATCTTTTGGCCCTGCAAGTTCCTGGTTGATCTCATGGAGTTGGTAATTGTCGCGCAGATTTTCGGCATATTGATTGGGACTTAAACCAAAACGTTTGGCCATCCCATCCAGACCAGCTTTACTGCATATAGCGTAAACCCCGGAACCACTCGACTGCTTCATGGTTTCTTCTTTCGGCATGTCTTCGTCATCCATATCATCATCTGGAGGGGGATCCTCGCCATTCTTCTGTGCTTCCAGCAATTGTTGCTTTCGTAAAGCGATCTTAGCTTCGCGTCGTGCCTCCTTTTCTTTCACTTTCATCACGTCTTGCATTAAGCGAATTTGTTGGCTGTAATAAAGCTTGAAGTGATTATAAACATCATTTAATTCTTCAATAGTTTGCGCGTTTCTCAAACATTCAATGTCCCCGTCTTTAATCATGCGCGCGTTGTCCAACGGAAGCGCGTCTGGGTGTTTCTTGATTTGTTCCGTCTGATAATTGCGCATGTTTACAAACAGTTTCTCAAGGCGCTCTTTTCGCTCCTTTAATGGGCACCACTTTGCGTCATACTTGTACACTTTCCACAGATCATTGATGTTCAACTCGGGATAGACGTCTTCTTTGCGGTAGAAGGATATGAAAGGAACTTCCAAATGATGACAGCGTATATACTCCAGAACTTTCTTGATCTTGCTGATGGTTTGAGGGCCCTTGCGCGCGCGCGATTTTGCTTCCTCGGTCAAATGCGAATCTTGAATGGAAATGGGCGGATTGCTGAACGCCTGCTTGTAAATCCATTCTGCCTCCTCGTTGAGCTCATTCGAGTTTATATCTACAGGTGTAACAGGCACCGAACGCAAAAGCATGCGCTCTGGGATATCAGTGGTACGAATTTCAACGTCAACGTCGGTGAAGTGGCTGCGTTTCAGCTCACTCGGTTCGTATACATCAAAAATACTGGTTGGTAACTTTGACGTCTTTTTGGACCGTCGGCGGCGCTCGCCATCGTCTTCCTCGTATTCATCCTCATCTTCCCCTTCGTTGTCTTCGCCGTATTTTTCAAACTCATCGAAATCAAACTCCACGCCAAATATATCTTGAGCTTCTTGAAGATTGCTAAAAAGATGAACGTTAATGAATAAATGTACTTCTTTGAAACTTTCCAGTAATTGTTCGTATTTGATAGATACTTACGAGTCTCCGAAGATGATCTTTTTCTTTTTACGTTTTTCAGATATAGGTTGTCCATCGTCGTCGACAATAAAATCGTCAACATCGGAAGAGTCCTCTCCGCTGCTGTCTTCATCATACGCATCTGCTACAGGACGATGACTGCGTTCATGTCGATTTTCGTCCTCCTGAAATCGAAACAGTAATGCGTATTATGTAGGGAATAAAATGTTTTACTTGTTTTGAGATGAAAGATGAATTTTGCGATAAAATGATAGATCTGTCATTAAATGTACCATCACTTCTATCTCTTTAAAAAAGCAAGTGTAAAAAATATGATGTGAATGAAATTCATTTAAGTGAAAATTAAAACTTGCAAACAATTCAATGCTTACCTCTCCAAAACCGCCGTCGAACAATTCATTAGCGATGGAATCCCGCCCGTCATGTTCATCCTGCTCCTCTTCTGACTCATCGTCTTGCATTCGTTTTAATCGTTTGTATCGATTCTAAAGTAATTATTTTAGATTAGTACTTTTTAACATAATTGCGTTACTAAATTTAATCACTCAAATTAAATAATGTAATGAGACAAAACATCATTTCAATACTTACTCGTTTAACTTTGACACCCAAGTTTTCTTCCAACAGGTCGTAATCGTCGTCTTCGAGGCGATCATCAAGGTCGTCATCGCGGTAACTTTTTTTACGCTTTTTTGTACGACCAGAACCATCGCTATCATCGCTGTCTTCGCCATCGCTTTCATCGATGGGATTATCGTCAATTAAATCTTTTAATTCCTCTCGTAATTTCTCTTCGTCATCTTCTTCCTCCTCCTCGCTTTCGTCTGTATATTGTTTTTTCAACTTCGTTGGTTCCATCTCTTCCTGTTATACAAATTAAGAATACATTTTATTGTACTTGTAAAATATATAATAGAATTTAAAAAAGGAATCAGTAGAGCAAGTGTTTTCTGTACAGGAAGGCCTTATATGCAGATTACCGCAGAAAACTGCATTTGCCAACTTACAAAATAGTTAAAAATAACTATTTTGAAACAGTCCTAATAGCACATGATATTATACGAATAACCGTAGAATATTTTTTTCTGATCATCGACATGTTCTGAAAATATCGAAGATAATCACAGATATTCATGAAATATTACAGAAATATCTAATGTCCACTTTGAATAATGTGCAGAGAATATTATCGGTGATATTTATAAGATATTCAAGGATATTTTATGAATATTTTTCGATATTTAATTTTTATGACCAATTTTTTTTTTTTTTTGTGAGAACGTTTTTAGATATTTTGGCACAAAAATTAAATGTTTTTGAACAAAAATTAAATATTGAAAAATATTCATAAAATATCCTTTGAATATCCGATAAATATCACTGATAATATTCTCTGCGCATTATTTAAAGTGGACATTAGATATTTTTATAATATTTTATGAAAATCTAAGATTATCTACAATATCGTAGGATATTATTCAATATATTTTTAGAATGTACACAAAATATTTTCAGATGAATCCCGATATTTTACGATATTATGTGTTATTAGGGAGTTACAAAAGAAGTACTGTTTGTGATGACGAATAAAATATTTCACTTAAATTAAAATAGTTACGTTTTTAGTTAATAATATATACAAATTATATCTCATTTAATTGTATTTTTGAAAATCTGTAATGTTGATGAAAACCACTTTAAGATAATTCTTCAGTCCCTTTTATCACTTCGCATTTTTGTGAAGTTTGATAGCGATTTATACTTTAATTTTTTCCAGCTAGAGTATATCCAGCAATTTATGCTATTGTAATGAATTGCTGGATACCCTTAGTTTAGAGAAAATGAAATACTGACTCGCTGTCGAACTAATAGCACTTTCGTTTGGTTGCTCCTAGAGTGCTCCGAGTATATATGTATCTTTGTCTATTCTGTATGCTTAGAACGAGACACTTATAAACTCGGAGCACTCTCGGAGCAACCAAACGAAAACGCTATAAAATAAATGTTGAGGTGGAAAGTGGGACCTCCTTGTTACTCTCATGTTGAGGGACAAAGGGGTTGCACGATCTTCTAACATGACTTACGAGTCACCTTAACTTCATCTTAAGTGATGTTTATGGGAGCTTCTCTGAACCGTGCTTTGAGCAGAATTCTAAGCATTGTTTCAAGCAGTTTTAAAGTTAATTAAAAATCTTCTAATTCCTTAAGGTGAAATAGAACTGACCAGTCGTGCTCCAAATTGAAATATACTGACTTCTGATACTCTTTTTTGAATATTTTCAATATGACGCAACTTTTCATTATGATGTTAATATTAGACGATTCTTTATTAAATTTGTAATTTTTTGGTTACTGTTTAACTGCTGTTAAATATTTGAGCACTGCGTAGTTTGTCGAATCGTTTTGAATTTATATTTTTGTATCATAAGAATGTGAGCAAAAACGATTCGACAAACTGTTGAACACGCAAACATTTTCTAGCAATAAAACATTGATCAAATCATTGCAAATTGAACAAAGAATCGTCTAATATAAATCGGAGTATAAAATATTTCATCATAATAAAGATATGTAGAAAAAAGTGTGAAAAGTGAAGTTGTGCCAAATCTGAGTTCGTCAGTCAGTTCTATTTCACCTTAATGTTAAAATTTTAAGTATCGACATGATATCGAAGTGCAAAGTGCAAAGAGAATACAGAGTAAAAAGATATTGGATCGGTGATAGGAATAAGAATGTTAAGATTTTGAAAAAAATTGATGTCTGATGAATTGAAAATTTCTTTATAATTAAGAAAATTAGTTTTACATTAATTTATTCTTGATGCAAATTATTTTTACTTCCTGCAAACACTAGTTAGATGTCTATTTTTAGACTTTTTCAGGAGTTACAAGCTGAGCTTTTCAGAGATTTTCAGATGTTTTTCAGAATTTTTCAGAATTGTGTGACCTGAGTTTTTTTTGTAAATAATTGAAAATCAGAATTTTTCGGAGTTTTTCAGACTTTTGTTGAAAGTTGACTTTTCAAATTTTACAAATTTCCTTGAAAAACTCTGAAATGTTTCAATTATGACAGTTTTTCTGAGTTTTCAGACTTTAATCTGATTTTTTCTGACATTTTGTAACTTTTTCAGAGTTTTTTTCAGACTTTCTTAGAGAAAAATTTTCACCAGGGCGGAATAACAATTTCTGTCGTACTGCTAAAAGAATGAACAAAGATTCTCCTGTAAATAAAGGCACGCTTGCGAAAAATCAAATTTAATAATTCAGATGCAACAAAATTCGCAGGACGAAAAATGGATGGAGTACCGCGCGTTTTGATTCTCTGTTATAATCGTATTCTCAGCGGAGACTGAATATTTCAATGTTATGAATAATTACGTATTTTGTCATTCTATTGTTTTCTAAATTCTTTTGTTACGTATGTCAAAGTTCGAGAAAAAGTTAACAATCTTAGAGGAATATTTGTCTGTTGTTGTAGCTGACACGCTTTTCTTTTTCCGAAGCTACTTTTATCTTTCCTTGACTTGTATTTGAAATTTTTATCAAAGCTCTGCTTCTTAGTAGACGCTGATTTCTTTGTGTTCGTAGACGAAGCGTACTATCCCGCAAAAACGTCTTTCTCCATCAAGCGAAGAGCGCAGCGTCGTCCGGGAGTTAACTCAAGCATCTTTGTTGCTCTTTCAGTTCGCGTCTTTTAACTCGATTCAATTGTTACTAATGCGTTACGTAAAGAAAATAGTTAATCGTACACAACGTGGAGTTAGCAGTTGAAAAGCGCGACTCACGCAGATAATTTGGCGTTCAGACTTTCCATCAATAATTTATAGGTGACTGTACGAGGTGGTATACTTGTACACACGGACCAAGGAAAACTTCTTAGAGTTCGAAATATTAAAAAATTTAGTTGCGAAAACATCACTGGAAAATGTGGTTTATACTTTTAACAATTAAACGATTTTTTATTCTGAAATTATATTTCAAATTTAACTTATCAAGAACTGTCTGAAGACAAATTTTTAGGTCATAAATAATATTTATTTACACTCTAAAAAATGTTCTACTTATACGTAGAATACAATATTCTTAATATAAATCTTCTGATTATAATACGACATCTACTATGTAACAGAAGATTAAGTTTATTATAAGA